>JASCZW010002301.1:10000-201416 GCA_034211315.2 Aedes japonicus | reverse complement strand
AAGGACAATGAAAATAAAAAGTTTGGTTATTTTACAGTAGTTCCCAATATGAAACTATAAATATCCAGCACAGTTGGATTTGAATTTGCATTCAAATTTTAGGAGAAGCGTCAGGAACTGATTTGAAATAGATTATATGGGGTGCAGCTGAATCGATACAACCCTATTTGATGTGCTTAGATATACATTCAAGAGGAGATCTACAATCGAAATTATGCTTGTCACGAATAAATAACACTTGCAGCTCAAGGTCGCTGAATCGTTTGTTCATATCAATTAAGTTCGGGGCTCCAGCTCCAGATTACTAGGATCATGGAAAGTTTCCGGGAGAAATTGTTTTAGGGAGTTCGAGGGTCAGTCAAAAAACGTAATTATGCTTCTTCCCGCGATGTTGCTTCACGTTGCTCAAACACGGTACTACAGCTAGCATGTGTTTTGGAACAACAGTGCATGTTCGATCACCAGCTTAAAAAGTATTTCGAGGTTCCTAAACTCCTAGGATGCGAGAGCGTTAGTTGCAACTAGGATAATGTCTTCCAACTTGCTACGTCAGGCAAGTATGTCTACAATCGAAGTCTGTTCATCAAAACACCCCATAGTTCTCAATTGAGTGTTTTTGAACCATTTCGAAGCATCCATTCGTATAAAGAGCGTTTGCGCGCAATGTAAGAGAATGACGATGATCTATTAAGCAATGAATTATAATATTCATGTCTCTCGACTTCTATTTCCACTCCAAATGCTCGCACCTTTCTCTTGACTTCATCCAGTAAATTTTGTACAACAGCTTTTCCCATCTGTTTTGGCAATTTCATGCAGACTTTCTTTCAATTCTAGCTAATTTTTATTTAGTTTGAGGTTCTTATAAAATGCCTTCTTCATCAAAGACCAACATTTTTCCATCGGACGAAATTCCGTGCATTCGTAGGATTTCACGACTTTTGCACACAAAAACACATTATTGGTCTCGTTCTACCCCAACGCGTTGATAACATAGTGGCATGAGACAACATCAGCCCAAAATAGAGCATTAGAGTTTACTCCCTTTGAAGGTACTTCTGCTTTAGTATATTTTCCTATTTATAGCTCCAGAAGTAATGAAAGGTGCGCTTAATTCGTCATAACCGCAAATCACCTCTCAAATTAGAAATTTCTTGGGAAATTTTAACAATTGGAACGTCAAGCCTGGATTTGGCAACGAAATTTTCCTGTCCAGATTTTACTAGTTTTGTTCAAATCTTAGGAATGTTTACTCATACGGTTAAAAAATACAGACAAATCTGTGTGTACCATTTTGCGTGAATGTGATGATGATGATATGTACTACCACCCATTGTAGCACGGAAACTAAGTCCGACAGCAGTGAGCTCTCCTCGCTGTTAGACTTGATCAAGCTTTAATAACCACTGATTATCCTAATCATGCCATTGTATGAAGGGCCAAAAAGGGGTTGGGTGGATCGCTAGGCAACTTCACTTATACGTATCCACAGGGATATAAAGAATCTCCTTCCAACAAGAAGATTGAACAATTGGTCAAAAGAGCAAGCTATCTAACATGAGGATGCCCCAATGGGCGGGAAGAAGAGCCTGCCCTCTATTCACAACTGTTAGCAATGGAGAGTTGGCATTCCCACTCTCCCCATCCAGAGTGCTTCAATCGGGTGCCCTGATGGTTCCTCCCATTCCCATGAAATATTTATATAAATAGTGTATATATTTATGTAAATGAAAAATACTGCAATCACTCAGTATCTATTATTTATGATCTCTCTTCGGTGGATCCTGAAATGTAAGAAATGTTGTAAAGTGTTAAAGTGTTGAGTTCTGTGGGTCCACGATTTTAAACCAGCAATACGCTTTTATTATTATTACAGCTCAGATTTGGAAAAAGGTCCATTTGCAAACTGGAATTGAAATATACATTAGGTAATAAGTGCAAAAGCCTACCATAGATTCCTTTGCAGCTTCTTTTATTCAAGGCCCGAGATACTTCTAAATCATAATGATAATTGGACATATAAGACATAATAATTAGGTGAAATTTAAAAATAAAATAAAAAAATAAGTTAAAATATAATTCCCGAAAACACCAGTAATGATAAAAATGATAATGATGATGATAAAGAAGATTGATTATCGTTATGAATAAACAATGTCCTATATGATAATATATATAGTCAAGGGATATTATAATATGAACTGAAAATTACATCTGTGCTGACTGCTGTTGTTGTTGTTGCAATTGTAGACAAACTTCCGCATCCATTATGAACCAGAAAATTTAGACAATGTATGACATGAGAAAAAATAAATGAATTTTAAATTTTAAATTATTTTATAATACCTGATGACCTGGTAGACCTGAAAGATATGATAATGGAAAATTATGATATGATTTACCGGTCGCACCCTCACTCTTCGCTGTTTTCAGATTGGACAACATTGCCGAGGCTACGCCAACCAGCGTCTTCATGTTTCAGCTGGCAGTCTTTTGTGATCATATGACTCGTGGAGGCGTGAGGTAGGAACTTGTGAGGACCGGGGGTCGGTTGCACCCTCCTTAGAAGTTGTCAACTCACCATTTGAAGCCCTGTGTGCCATTTTCCGTGAATACAATCGATAAACACAATGAGAAGCCTTCACTCTAGAACAGTCGAACAAAATTCCCACCCAAAACACATTCAACTGTATCAGGAATCTAATCTAATAAGTGAAAGACATCCTAATTGCATTTGGCAGATTCTTAAGAGAACAATTGTAAAGATTTCAAGCTTGAACTCCCACGAGCTCCTTTACATTAAAAAAACTTGAATAATATATGTTTGAGTTAACTTTGGTTAAACAAAACTTTTCTTTCAGTGTAACTTTTTCAAATAACTTTCCTTGTTTTATAAAATTCTAGTAGGAGAACCTGTAGAAAAGCGGGTGTTTTTTTTAATGCTCTGTATTTTATATTCTTACACTTGTACATTATTTTCGAACGGAAAACCAAAAATATACTTGTTTCAAATGTCATTTCATATAATATATGAAATTCTCAATATTCCTAAAGATCTAACTTTATTAAGGCAACAAATTTCGAGTATTTTTTCAATCAGATGTATCTGATGTTGTTGACAAAGAGGGGAAGTAAGATTCAAACATTAAATTCTGGAAACCCTTAGCACTTTCATGCAAACTGGCGCTAGTTTGGTTTGGTTGGATGGTTTGGTTCTAGGTGGCCCACTTGGACAGGAATTAACGTTTCCCTTACATGATGGTGATGATAGTTTCCGTGGGGGTGACAGTTGAGAAATTTCCGTTTGAATCTTACTTACCCTTTATGTTTACAAAATCACATACTTCTGTTTGAAATAGTACTCGAGTAGTAATCATCTTTCAGAGCTTTTCAGAAGAAAGAAGATCTTTTAAAAGAAATGTCAACCAATTATCAAGTATCATAGAGTACGATTAGAAGATTTCCATTCAATCAAAACTGCATACACCACCGTGGAACGTTCGAAGTTACTAGCATAACGTGCATATTCTTCCCATTTTAATGCGTCCTTCTTCCGGAAAAAGAAAAGTTTTGCCACGACAAAATTGGAAATTTATTGACAAATCAACTTTGCTACTTTTACCATAAAAATTCCAACACACCAGACGAGCCAAAGTCTCGAGGATTTCCACCCCAAAGCAATTTACTTTTTCGGCACCCTCCCCGGATATGGAACTAAACTTTGCTTCCAAGTAGCGCGTGATCTTTCGGTGGCACGAGGGTAATATAAGCAGCAAAAACAGACTTACTCCCCATCGTTGTTGTATTTAAAACACGTAAAGGAAACAAAAATTGGTGAGCATTTTCATCAACTCGCATAAATTTGATTAAATGAACTTCGCTTTTTCCTCATCAAAATCACCAAGAGCAGCACGGTTCTTTCTAGTGGATTTCGCCAGAGGACCCAAATTCGGGAGAGCTGCGGAAGCAGCACAAACTGAAGGCACTCTAGAAGCCCCACCGGGCATTCGCACGATTTCACATTTGATGTGTTCGTGACGAAGAAGTGTTACGTTTTTCCGTTTCCGATGAAGGTTGGTAAAGGTGCTTCGTTAACTCGGTGTTGACGCTATGCTGAGTTAAGTATAGATCTCCCGAGCGGGAAAATCGAGAGCAAAAAATCCGCTGCAAAATCCAACCGGCGTTGATGAGGCTGATGGAAAAACAAAAAAAAAGGACCATGAATGGAAATTCAAGTAAGTCGGGGTAATACGTGCCTAGATCAGACTTAGTATGTAGTGCTGAAAATGGTGCCGTGAAAATAGAGGTGTTCAACTTAGGTTTGTCGGGAAATTTAGGGCAATGCAGCACTAATACTGATAACAGCTTTCAGGCAGTTCGAAATACACACTTAACTTGGATTATAAATTACCGCATTCCCAAAAGCTAAGTTGGCTCGGTGTATCTGTGAAATCTCAGTAGTTATTACAATTCGTTGCTGAATTCCGGTAAATATCTTAACCATTTTCAATAAATAAGATTATTGAAGTGAATCGAGGCCTGCTGTTGAGGTATGGGTAAAAAAACAAGCAAAAACAACAGAAAACAAAAAGTTGCACAGGAATTAATCAAACATTTTTCAAATATGACGAATTTCACGCCAACTCGTCTTCGTGATTGGCAGCACCCTCTTAGAATCGAATGAAACTTGGTGGGTGCCACTTGAAAAGGGCTTAATTTTTTGATAGTTTTTTTTTAAATCAATATAACTCAAAAAGGAAAAGACTAACAAAAAAGTAATGTATGGGTGACTTTTGAGAATCGTTTTAACTTTTATGAAAAAAATTGTAAAAATTATTAAATCGATTCTTACACGCCTAAAAAATTTAAATTTAAAGCCAATTTGCAAACAATGGCAATCTTAGAATTGAACGGATTTTTTTCTTAATAAAGGCAATATATTTGTCTAAAAGTTCGCCATACATGGCGAGATGGGCACTTTTAGGCCAAGTTTTTCTAACAACAACTTTTTCATGTCCTATTTTTACCGTGTATCACGCAATCTCGTCTAGCTATGGTATTCAACACCCCTATAGAATCCAATAAAATCTAGACTAACATTTGAAAAGGGTCAAAAACATTATATTTCCCTTTATATTAGTAAAACACAACCAAAAGTGTTTAAGTGAAAGTCATTTATAACTGCTTGTTCGTATATTCCTATTTTAGGGGGCGATGCCATATTTGACTTCGTATATCTTTTTTTAAGTGGCGGAGAGTGTATGTGGCAGAAGGAAGGCCAAAATTTGTTACATTAAGTGTAAAAGATATGTGGAAAAATGTGATAAAGGGGGCAGATAAATAAAAAAAATAGCGGACGTAATATTTGAATCGTCCCTAAATGGATATGCATCAAGTCTCATCAAATTAGAAAATTCTAATTTGAATAAGACTTTATGCATTTAAAGAAGATTCAAACATGACGTTTTATCACTTTTCGAAATATTGTTTATGTCAATGAAAACTTTTAGCTTGGAAAGGGTTTTATTATATTTATTTTTTTATGAGAACATTTTCACGTATAAGTAATTAACATAGATTCATAAATTTAAATTATAAATCTTTAACATACAAAGTAAATTTCGTAAAAATAGCCGAAATTTGGTTTTCGAAAATAGGTACAAAGCAATGAACCCGTGCACCAGGTATTGTCTTTCCATGGCTATATAACTCTTCAAGTTCTTCTGCAATTTTCTCATAATGTTCAGCTCATATGAAGCATAAGTTTTGTAATACTTTAATTTGACTGTTCAAGTGCCCAGTCATATAGTTCTCAGGAGTTTTGATTGTGTTTCCATAGTCTTGAGCAAGGCTTGCTCTCTTTGCTATTCGCTTGCCACCACCAACAATAGCATCAAATAGACCCATGAGACGTTGCAACGAAGTGCCATTCTGCTTCCAATCCATACTGGGACTTGAAATTGCCCAAACTGGCAAAGTTTTTTTTATTCCTATAATGAACCGCTGCTCATGAACATAATTTTCTAGCAATAAATTAAATCTAGCAATTTTGATATAAACAACTGAACTGATATTGAGTCATGGGTGAATACTTCAGATATTATGATAATGCTTTTGTTTTCCAATTTATTGTCCTTCTTGTAATATACTTCAAAGTTTTGGTAATTAACAGGATAAACAGGATTTAATTGTATTATCACTAAAGTTTAATAAAAAAAATATTTTAAAAAAGCCCTTTCCAAATTGCAACCTTGATTTTTCAAACATTCACAGACCCTTAAAAAATCCAAATTGTCATTATAATTTAATTCAATTGTCTTCTGTTAGGAATTATGAGAGGAAGTGGCGCGAAGCTCGGTAAAAATAGGACATGAAAAGTTTGTTGTTAGAAACACTTTTTTTTCCTAAAAAGTGCCCATCTTGCGAACTTTTAGATAATTAAATTGTCTTATTGAGAAAAAAATCCGTCCAATTCTTAGATAGCCATTTTATGAAAATAGACTTAAAATTTTAAAATATTTTTATTTAGCGTGTAAGAACCGATTTAACAATTTTCAAAATTTTTTTTTTATAAAAGCTAAGACAATTTTCTAAAAGTAACCATAACATCATATTTTTGTAAGTTCAGTCATTTTTAAGTTATGTTGACATGAAAAATGTGTTGTTAGAAAAACTTTTTTTCTTTAAAAAAGCTAAAAAGGGCTAACATACCCTAATGCTAATCATACCCTTACAGTTGATGGTTATACCGATAAATTGAAACAAATTACTAAAAGTTTTCTGGATCAAATTCTTCCCCTTGATAAGTAACAACGATTTAAAGTACACTAAGGTCTTTTAATACCACAAAAGTTCAACTCAGTGGACGCAGTGGTTCTACGCCCTAACAAAATAAGATCTTTTTTAAACGTTTTTTTTTAACACGGTTTGTTTTCGGCGATAACTCCAGAACGTAACAACTAATTGACCTCATTCGACTCACATTTTACGTTTTGGGCAAAAAGTAATCATAAAGGGCGATACGGTCAAAATTTGGTCAATATCAACTTGACGTATTTCTTTCAATTTTGCATTTAAAAAACCTGAACACCCCTCATTTTGAAGGTGTGTGTGTGTAGAATGTTGCTCCTATTTTGATTTTGGAATTCACTCTTCAGTTGTCAAAATGCCGTCCAAGCAAGAAGAGCAGCGTATCAAAGTTTTGCTCGCGCATCGCGAAAATCCGAGCTACTCGCACGCAAAGTTGGCAAAATCGCTAAAAGTTGCCAAATCAACCGTTACAAATGTAATTAAAGTGTTTGGGGAACGTTTGTCGACAGCCAGGAAGTCTGGATCGGGGGGAAATCGAAAACCGGAAGCCGTTGAGACGACAAAGAGAGTTGCCGGTAGTTTCAAGCGAAACCTCAACCTATCTCTCCGAGATACCGCAAATAAGCTGGGTGTATCGTCTACAACCGTGCATCGAGCCAAAAACGAGCCGGACTATCGACTTACAAGAAGGTAGTGACTCCAAATCGCGATGATAAACAAAATAAGACGGCCAAAGCGCGATCCCGGAGGCTGAACACGACGATGCTGACGAAGTTTGACTGCGTGGTAATGGGCGACGAAACCTACGTCAAAGCCGACTACAAGCAGCTTCCGGGACAGGAGTTTTATACGGCAAAAGGAAGGGGAAAGGTAGCAGATATTTTCAAGCACACGAAACTGTCAAAGTTCGCAAAGAAATATCTGGTTTGGCAAGCCATCTGTACCTGTGGCTTGAAAAGCAGCATTTTCATAGCTTCCGGGACTGTCAACCAAGAAATTTACGTGAAAGAGTGTTTGAATAAACGTCTGCTGCCTTTCCTGAAGAAACACGGTTGTTCCGTACTGTTTTGGCCGGATTTGGCATCTTGCCATTACGGCTAAAAGGCCATGGAGTGGTACGCCGCCAACAACGTGCAGGTGGTTCCCAAGGACAAGAACCCTCCCAACACGCCAGAGCTCCGCCCAATTGAGAAATACTGGAGCTATTGTCAAGCGGAACCTAAAGAAGACAAAAAAACTGCTAAGGACGAGCAGCAGTTCAAGGCAAACTGGCTTTCTGCGGCGAAGAAGGTGGACAAGGTGGCTGTACAAAATCTGATGGCAGGGGTCAAGCGTAAGGCCCGGCAATTCGGATTTGGAAAAGCGGAAGCCTAACTGAATATTTTTCCTGAATTTTATACTAATTGAACTTGAAAAAGAAATTTAATTTGATTTTTTAAATAAACGATTTCACCGATTTACACGCGTTTTCCCTTGACCAAATTTTGACCGTATCACCCTTTATGGCAGTTATTCAAAACCTTCACCATTTCTGGTGTAAATACTCAAAATTTTATAAACTGTATTTTGATCATTGCATGGAAAGGTAACATGCAAACAAAATCGAAGCAAATTAAAATGTTTATGCATGTGCGTTTATCAGCCCTATTTTGTCTTTCTTTACATGCACGGAAAAAAATCCGTGCCCGGATCCGTGAACTGCAGTCATGAATTCGAGAACAAGCAAAAATACATCGTGAACTGAATCACGTAATCATGAACTAAATCATTTTTCATTTTCAGGATTTTTAGGTAAAAATCCAGAAAACGTGAACTAGTTCACGGTCCGTTTTCATTTTCGTGAACGCTTTTGTTTCTGTGTGGTTCCATAGTAAAAGTGGAAAGTATCCCCCGTGTGGAAAAAAAACTCTTAGTGTACAGCAATAAAAGTTCCATTATCTTCAATAACTTGAAACAATAAGCAATTTGAATGAAATGTTCTTCAAATTTATACTGTTTCTTATTTTGTATAGGTATATAGTGTGTGTCGAAACTGTATTTTTTGGAACAAGAAAAAGAGAGGAATTGTTCACTAATCTAAACACGTCAAAAAAGCGCATCAAATTTTCCCGAACACACTACCCTCCTTAAATTTCTTGCACAGATAAAAGAAAACATTGAATTTTCTGCGTAATCTAATTCGCATAAAGGGAATTCTAGATTTGGCAGAAAATAATGGGATATTTTATGTAAATTTAGGCCAGATAACGGCTGAATCAAGCCTGTAGTATGAAAGATTGCAAAAATCGTTGTAGGGCTCATCAAAGACTACAACCAATTGCGTTGTTTACGCTTCCTTTGGCTTGGAATTAAACGATGGAAAATGTTACGCGCTTCTTAAAATTAATTAGTTTTTTCTGTGTTGAAGCGCCCAAAAACGACAATTCTAGGCAGTGAGCAATTTAATCCGAATGACGGTTCGTTAGTCAGCTCGCTGTGAGCAGAATTTATCTAACAGCATCAGAATCCTGGAGAGTTGGAGCTGTTACGTGGAATACCTGTAACTAGAAAATGAGAAGAAAGAGAAGGCGAAATACGCATATCTGTCAAGATAACCAATAAAGGTAGTTGTAATTAAATGGAAATTACTAATCTTTCTTCTCATTTTCTAGTTATAATTATCAGGTTTTAATTTACAGGTTACAGGTTACAGAAGTAATTTAATATTCACTGGACTTCAGAATTTAGCTTCTAAAATTATAAGATACATAACTACATAACAGTTTTGGCCACCCAAAAACTTCTCTAGGAACCTGCGACTTCACCTCTCATTGAAAAGCTCGCATCATAAGAGTACAACAATATCCACATAGCCAACTAAATCAATGAACATCCAATCATCAAACCAATCAAACGACCATTCCTCCCCATTCATTTCGGCGATTATTCTTCATCAATTGTGATCATCCCAAAGCACGCACAAACAGCACCGACAAAATTGTTCGCATTCGGGAACGGCGAAAAAACTCGGTCCAAACTTTACTGCCATCAGCTGGGGTCCTACCCGACGAGAAACATTCGCTCAGATGTGGAAGTCGAGACAGAATAGGAGCTGTGAAATCGGCAACAACAGTAGCCAGGAGTAATCTAATACATCAACTCATCACGTTTCCTTTCAGGATCTTTTTTCTCACTTCACCATCACACTTGGTTCACTTCATCATTTCACTCTGCAGTGCATCACATAGGGTGAGGATCTCTTATTTCCGTCATACCGAGCACAACCCATGCATTGTCTAACTGTTTAGTGAGAAATAACGGCCTATTTGTATCGAAGATGTCTCCTACATTCAAGAGATTTGTTTTTATGAACAGATACAGTGACCAGCGCTAAAAAAAATACACTCACTCAAATAAAGCTTAAATGCCTATTAATAACTAGAAATAAGAAGAAAAATTAGTATTTTCCATTTAATTCCAACTACCTCTGTTGCTTATCTAGAGATTACATATTTTAGTCAGCTTTATGATAACCTACACAGCTTGTTTACAACCACCTTAAAACCTTGTTTTCTCAAATTCATTTTACTCCTATCAATGGTTTTATTGCAATATTAAGAACTCGTAAAACGTTGTTTTGAAATGCCGTTTTAGGATTCAATCATATTATCTTATTTCGGTCAGATAAAAAAGCATTTTAAACCCATTTTGCCTTCAGTAAATGTCTTAAACGGCAAATTGGCATTGAAGGAAGTCATGCGGTTTTAAAACGGCAAAAAAAACAACCAAATTGCTTTAGTGATAATAAATACTTATTATTTATTTTTGACAAAACTGTGATTTTTTCCAACAGCGAAATTGAAATGTAAGAAAACAATTGAAATTTGGAAAAAAATGAATCAAATTTGAAATATTTCAAATTTGAAATGTTATGCAAATGAACTGTAGATCGAAGATTTCCTTAAATTTTCCGGAAATTTATAATTAGTTGATCCAATTTTTTTGTTTAAATTTTGTTTTTGTTGTTGTAAACTAGCATAATTTCCGAAAGCATTCGAAAGCAATCCTGGAGTTTATATTAAATGATCTACTAGATCAACCATGACTGCGCTACTGTTCTTGGCAACGCAGCATACCCAAGCAGACTGAAAGAAGCTGTACGGATGGAAAATAGCCTATTTCCTGCCATATAAAATGTTCCAGGTTCTCCTAATTGTGATGGAGTTAAGAGAGTTCGTTTCCATTAGTTCAACCAAGACTAATGTAATGCCCCTAAATTTAGATAATGTCTTCTCTTATTGTAGTACCAGTGCGCCTCGTTTCCGATCTATTTCCATTTATATTTGTTAGTCTAGGTGCTCCAGGTCGTTGTGAAGTTCAATTCATAAAATCTATTGAATCAACTACACCTATAATATAGTTCTTATGGATGAAGCGTACTCAAATAGACTCACGAAAGCTGTGTGCATAAAAATCAATATATTTTTCTGCCTATCAGATATCCTATGTTCTGCAAATCATCCTGGAGTTCATACCAAATGATCTACTAGATCACGCCATATAAGATGTTCTAGGTCCTCCAAATTGTGCTGGAGTTTAGATAGTTCGTTGCCATTAGATCAACCAAGAATGAGGTATTGGTATTGGATAATGTCTTCGCTTATTTGTAGTACCAGTGCGCCTCGTTTTCGACCGACTTCCATTAATATGTGTTGTTCTAGGTGCTCAGGTCGTTGTGGAGTTCAAGCAATAAAATCTATTGAATCAACCACAACTATAATAAAGTTCTTACGGAAAAAGCATACTCATACAGGGTGTGTGCATAATCTGTGTTTCTACATATCAGATATTCTATAAACTCCAAATCATCCTGGAGTTCAGATCAAATGATCTACTAGATCAACCATATGATTCATTGGCTTTAGTAACACAAAATATCCCAACAGACGTAAAGTCACAGTCACATGATCAACATTTCAGGAGAGTTTGGACGACCGAGAACATCCCGAAACACATGTATATTCCCATTTGTATACTTTTCATGTACCATTTTTGTAAAGAACTAACTTAAATCCATAAAACAGTTTGTAAAAAAAGTAGTGAAAAACAAAAACAATTTCAATATCATCATGAAAAATTCTCTCAAAGCCACCTTGTTTCAGCCACGAAAAGACGGTGGATGGGTTGGAAAGGATTCTATGTATCAAAAATTTAGTACTACCATTCTCCTTGATTTTAATGAAAGTTTCAGCTGGAAAGGATAAGGTATCATTGAGATATAGCGTTTTCAAAATAAAAAGTCCGTCCTGCACTTTTAAGGGTTAAAGAAGCATTGAGGAGGTGTTGGTAGACAAAACATATTTACATGTAGTTTTATCATCTGTACACACTTAGAAAAATTTACAGTATTCGGTAATTTTTTACCGAACTTTCAACAGCTGAACGTTCGGTAATCCGATTTACCGGATTTCGGTGAATTTTTACAGTATTCCGGTAAAAAATTACCGGAACTTGTCAAATTTTACCGAAATCCAGCAAATCGGATTACCGAACTGTTCAGCTGTTGAAAGTTCGGTAAAAAATTACCGAATACTGTAAAATTTTCTAAGAGTGTACGGCTGGAATAAAACTAAAATTGTTACTTGAGATGCCCAGTGGAAAACTGGAAAATGACAACCTTCACAAACAATTGAAATACTGAATGTTATTAACTTAATCCTTTCGCGATAGGGATTCAAGATTTCTGCATGAATCAATTGGAAATTTTCACGACTACAATTTCAATTATCGAATTTATCATAAATTATTGACTTTAAATTCCAAAACAATAAAGCTATATGTATAATAGTTTTCAGCCGGTCAATCATACCACCGACACCATGACAGCTAACTCAATAAATGCTCTTTCATCATACCCACATTCAAATCAAACGGCCCTTCTCAGGGCGGCCAAGTCATTTCTAAAGAGCGAATATTAGAATTATCTAACATACTTCCTTCCCTAGTAGCACTCTTGGTACAAACCAGTTAAGGTGACTGCTTTGTGACTCAATCAAGTCTCAATCAAGTTGCTGCATCCATGTTTGACCATTGTGTGCTGCGTGGAGTTACATATGCCAACAAAACGTTCAATTAGAACAGCACTTGGGTTTTTATGTTTCGATACGAAGGTTTGTTTTAACAAGGTTTTATTAATTGTCTACACAGAAAAAAAATATAAATTTTAACAAGCGCGTAAAATTTCCCTTCGTTTAATTCCAAGACAAAAGAGGCGTAAGCAACGAAATTGTTTGCAATCTTTAAATTGCCATACAACAATGTTTGCAATCTTTCAAATAACAGGCTAGATTCAGGCGTTATCTGGCTTCAATTAACATGAAATATCCCTTTATTTTCTGTCAAATCTAGCATTCCCTTTATGAGCATTAGATAACGCTGAAAATTCAATTATTCATTCTATCTGTGCATAATGTAAGCATTAAAGTTTTGTTCTCAGTTCTGGTCCGTTGGAAGGAAGGATTGCTCAAATAGCTTCAAAATAGAAAGATTGAATATATATGACATCTTCTACCAACTTCATCAATGTTAAAGGGCGGATAATTTTCCTGAACCCTGAAATCGTATCGCTGAAATGCAACCTAGGAGGAAATGGCATATCGAACATTTATACGGTTAGCACAACCAATCAGTGCATTTGATTTAAAAAAAATATGTTTTTTTTTCAATAAGACTATCTTCCCGCAAGACACAAAATTTCTATCTTGTAAGTAGGTACTACACAGAAAAAAACAAGCGTGTATATCCCCTAGTTTAAATCCAAGCTAAAGGAGAAGTAAACAACGAAAAACTTTTCATGCGCCATACAACAACATTGGCAATCTTTCATACAACAGGCTGGATTCAGGCGTTATCTGGCTTAAATTAACATGAATTATCCCATTATTTTCTGGCAAATCTAGCATTCCTTTTATCAGTGTACAAACAAATCAGCTGTTACCGCATTTTGAACATTATTGCAACACTGATCAGCAAATTTTTCAATTCAGCCATATTATTGCATAGAGAGGTACTGCCAAGCTCACAATCAATACAGGGTGTCTCACAATAGGTGTCACTAAAACAAAATGGGATTACAGAAAAACAAATCAACCAAATAATAGTATTTATTTTCCATTAGAAAGATACATGTTATAGAAATAAATCGTATTAGTTCAATTCAAATCTCTCGCCCATTTCCTTGATAACTTTGCGTAAACGCTTTGTAAGCCCATCGCAGCTGGCACGCACGATTTCCTGAGAAATTTGGTGCCAAATATCAACCAAATGTTTCTTTAATCGATCTAAAGTAAGCCATTTCGTAGGGCCTATATGTTGAAGTATATAACCCTAAACAAAGTAGTCAAGTGGCTTGAGATTCGGTGAAGATGTAGGCCATTCTTCGCTTGTGATGAAATCAGGCAAATTTTCCGCGCACCACGCTTGTGTCTTCTTTGCCTCGTGAGCTGGAGCTGAGACCTGTTGGAAACAATATGGTGTATCCGATTAAGCATGAGGAAGTAGATGGTTCTTCTGAATCTGCTTGATGTAATATTCAGTGTTGATTTTTACGTTGAGGTCTATGAAAAGAAGATTGATTTTCGATAGATTCTGATAGCGTTCTACAGCTAGTTTATCTCTTGGAATATTAACAAGACTTTTACCATACACACGATCATTTTGTTGATTATGGCTGTCCTGAAGGAGGAAGAGCTTTTCATTCGAAAATAAAATCTCGCAGTCACCGTGCCAAATCAAAAAATTTCTGCTTCTTTGAACCATGGCTTGCTTTTGACGCTCCGGCAACCCGTGAACCCGTTGTTTCTTGTACGGCTTGCATTCCTGATCATGTCTGAGGAGCCTGTTCATTGAAGCAAGGGACATTTGAAATTTTTTGCTCGATTTACGGCCACATACAGCCGGATTACGTCTTATTCGCCCGCTCAAACATTTGATCTTTTTCTCCGTTCTGGCTGTTCGTTTGGCACCTCTTTTGTGTTGAATATGGACATTTTCAGTTTCCTTGAACCGTTTCAAGTTTCGAAAAACAAAACGCTTACGCACTCCGAACTGCTTAAGGCTACTGAATATCTGAGCTCGGTCTAAGCTTTTGCAAATGTAATTTAAAAACTTGCTCCCGAATGGCTTCCATGGTAGCTGATAAATATAAACAAACGGAATCGCTAACTTATCTTCAGCGGTAAGCTGTCAAAAGAATACATTCAAAACGGGTTTAATAAATTCCGCTGTTAAAATTACCCAGCTGGAATAAACCAAGACTGAAAAAAGGTGACACCTATTGTGAGACACACTGTAAATGTGGAAATTTTGTTTAGGCTTGACAATAATCTAATGAATTTCGGAAAATACCTCTTCGCGGCAGAGTTGTTCTCCCCTATTCTGCATTGGGGGCACACGATGATGTTTAACTTTAATTTCTCCCTTTCGTAACAGAGTTAAGCACCTGCTCCGAAACTGCTCTCTACCCTAGCCAGATAGATGCAGGACTTGTAAGAGCGTTGTGTATTGGACTGTTGCCTTTTCTGGTGGGTGATGTTGAAGGCTGGGAATAAAAATTCGTAGACTACCCGTCGTGCGTGACCGGATTGCTGACAAGTGCTTGAACTTTTTACCAGAGTGATAGCAGAAACTTCCAAGGCGCGAATTTATCAGCAAACAATGAACATTCACGTTGGTGGTTGATGGCCTTCCGTAGTTGGCGCCGTGGTCTGTAGCCGCGCCCAAAACAAGTTCTGGCGAGGAAAGATAATATGAATGGGCCGAAAGAGATTAACAAGTCGGCATGCGTGGCTCAGCTATGGTCCTGGCCAGGGCTAAATAAAGCTGGGAAATCATGATTGCGTGTTATTTTACTTTTTTTCCCCTTCCAGTTGTGTTTTCCTCGCATCGCATGTGCTTGCCCGGAAATCCCGATAATTCTTTTGTCGGAATAAAGTTTCTGCCCCCCTCAAATGATTGGATTGTTGTTAAACTTTCGCAGGCATAGTCAATCCCGCGTGGCCCTGTGAACTCGACAAGAGATTTAAATAGTGACGAAAAAAATTGCTTTTTTGTAAGCGAACAAATTCAACTATAAGTATGCTTCTTGTTTTTTCCACTTGGTTTGAACAAAGTCAAAATGTTTCTGCAATATTGAAATAGCACATTGGGATCATCTTAAATTTTAACGTTATTCTTTATTGCAATTATATTGCAGCCCTATGCAACATTTTGACTTGAAAAAATGTTTATGATTGAAGCTTCAGTTGCTACCAGAAACTCTATTAATGTATTGTCCAGGAAGTTCAAAGCTCTTACCGTGAACATTTTCAGATCAGCGTTTTTCGTCATTCGCAAACTTCCTCCGCTAAAAGACTCCATTCAATAAAGAAAAAGGTGTGTGTTCAAACCCTCCAGCAAATCAGGCAGCTGACCGACTTCAGTAAAGTGTGAATTTGACAAATGATTTCACGCCTTAAAGCAATATAGCACCCCAATCGGAAGGAGGAAGAGCCGGATTGTTGATGCTCGATACAAATTTCCCATGTATGTAGATCTACTTATGCTACAAAGACGAGGACAATGGGGGTGAGCCAATAAAAAGGAAATCGACAGCTCCGGAGATGGAGATTCCACCGAACCTGTTCGAGAACGGTGTGGATCGCGTAATTTATGATCCCATTTGCCACTGCCAGTCAACCATAAATTTCCATCTTCTTCCATTTTTTTCCCCCACCACACCCTCGTGGACCATCCGTTGTTGCACCCAGAAGGAAATTTATAGTTTTCTTCCGAAAAATATATGCAACCCAACTAGCCTCCCACCCATTCGCCCTCTTGACTAGAGCACTACGAAAGGAAATAAAAGTGAGCAAACGTATAAAGAAAATATGACTTATTAAGACAAGATAAGGAAAAATTACCACTCGAAAATGGGAAAGAGGAGCCCGAGCTTTCGAATACACTCCAACACATGTGTGCAACACCGGCCCCTATTCGTCAGTAGTGTGCTGCAGGTTAACAGCATGTTCTTTAGGGTCTCTCAACCCCTATTGGTTTTAGTGTTGTTAACAGGCAGAGTCCTCCCGCCAGCGAAGCGCCACAGCCCATCCAACACGGAAGATATATTTCATAAAAGTTTTCCCACTGCACATAAGCAAATTATCGCGACCATAAATTACTTCACGATGCGAGTGGAAGAAGTATATGTGTTCTGAGTAGCATTTACGATGCTATTGCGATTGCACTATCACGGTGCGGTGGACCAGGTACGTGGGACAATTATGCACGTTTATTGTCTCTCAACACGTGCAAGGCATAAATTCTTATATTTCCTCTACATTAACCACGGAACAAAAGTGCGGAGGAAATCCTGTAGATTCATTGTGCACCGTGTTTGTGACTAAGGAAAGCGGTTCTTCTTTCTCAGTGCTGGGTGCAGGCAACAGCATTCTACGAACGAACAAAAGAACTTCGAAAATGATACTTTTCGGTGGAAGAAAAACATTTCAGAAGATTCAGCTTTCACGGTTGTCCAACCAGCTAGTAAGTTTCTATGGGATTTAGGGTAACGGGATGTAATGTTAGCCTAGCTCCTTGATTCGGCCTATGTACCAAATCGGTCATTATTTCTTCGATAATCAACAAAATCATGTTGCTATCAGCATGACCGATCTATTTTAAAACAATTGAGGCATAATTAATCAATTTATAGTAGTTCACTTCCGCGTAGTTTTCGATTCCCTTAACTTTTACGACACCATGACTTTACTGGTTAAGCTGAACAGATTATCTATACGATCTTCGAATGGTCTAAATTTGACGTAATTGAACCTATAAACCGATTAATGCAGGCAAGATGTATAGAATATAGTCACATGTTATAAACTAACAGGTCACATTGGTATAATAACAATGATTTAACAAGCAAACGGTGGACCCAATGTTAGGGACATATTTTTTTCTATGTTCCCAATTATGGCCTGTTGTATGAAAAGCGTAGTAAAAATGTTGTTATGGCTCATCTTAACAAAAATTAAAGGAACAAAACCTGCGTAGAGTGAATTATAATGTTTTCATTGTCGAATGACCGCTAAATCATATGTAAAAATCACTTAAGGGTTTCTTAGCAGTTTAAGTATAGTTTGATTTGTGAAATTGTTTGTTGGGTAGAGTGAATACAGCTGGGAACGCCTTGAATCAGAAAATCAGGAATAAACTCGTACGAAAATGGCATTTTATAAAAAATCAATCGAATGGGATGAACTTGCATCCATGATTAGAACCAATTTGGTACCCATAGACCGACGTTACATCCATATCCCTCTAAAGTTTCTGACTTTATAAAACGAGTTGTGTAGCTTTTCGTGATACATACTACAAGATGGCTTGTTAAACATGCCTTAGGAAGTGTAAAGCTAGTTAAATTTTGTTTCAAGCTCAAATACTTTATAAGTTACAATGAAATATGTAATCGATTGTTGCATACTAGGCTGAGTCAAGGGACACATACCCTATTATAGAATTGTTTGGAAAATTCAGATTGTTTCACTCATAAACCATAAATGGGACATTTGCGTGGGGCAAATAAGTAAACAACAAATGTTGTTTGGTTGAGTGTCTTCAAATAGCTAGTGGTACGCTGGTTAAATGTGAATTCTACCTTTTAATCCAATGAGCCTGGATTCAATGCCTGCTGCGGTCTGTGGATTTTTTCTGGGATATAAATATTTGTTTATGGCTATGATACTCTACACAGATAAAAAGAAACATTGAATTTTCTGCGATATCTAACGCACATAAAGGGAATGCTAGATTTGGCAGAAAATAATGGGATATTTCATGTAAATTTAAGCCAGATAACTCCTGAATCTAGCCTTTTGTATGAAGCATGCAAACATTGTTGTATGGCGCATGAAAGACTGCATAGAATTTCGTTGTTTACGACTCCTTTGGCTTGGAACTAAACGAAGGGAAATTTTATTTTTTCTGTGTACCAAAGTATGAAAGCATCCTGTCTGCCATTAGGTTGTCGTTCAGTGTCCGTTGATGATTAGCAGTACCCAAGCATCCTAAAGTTTGCACTTTATCTGCGAAACAAACTTAGAAGTACCCATTCGGTTATAATTAAGTTCCGCGAAACGTTCTTGCTGAACGATATGACAGTATGCATATAGTCAGAACTTATTTTTCTAATAAGTACATTCAATATTTAATACAAACTTGATGATTTTGACCATAATCCACCAGAAAAATCTGTCTGCCAAATATTAAATAGTGAAAACAGGTTCAAATGTACTACTGTCATCTACATTCGTCACTAAGGATGAATCCTTGGAACCAGGAAGTAAAGCGAACAAGAAGCGATTGACGTCTATGCCTTGTAGTAAAGGGTCACCCACAATTGATACGTTGCGGATGCGTTGACGTAAATTTGACAGAAAACCTATGGGAAAACTGTCAAATTCACGCAAACGCATCCGCAACGTATCAATTGTGGGTGACCCTTAATGCTGATGGTTCCTACCTGGTAGGGAGAAGTAGACTCAAAAAATGTGATTGTCAAGTGGAGCCAGATTCGAGCTGTCACAGACTGTCAAGTGAAGCCAAGAGGATAAAATATCAGTCAACAAAAAGTATTGATATTGTATATAAAATATTTTCTTGCTTGAAAATAATTTGAACTAAAATTTTTTCGTGTTTTCATTGCTGAAGAGATAGGAATTTGCAACTCTGTTGAGTGTAAGGCATACGTTTTCAAAAATTCGACCAATTTCTTATAATGCATAGAGACATTAATTCTGGTACCCAAGTCATAACTATACGAGAAGAAAATTCGGCAAATGTTGCTAAGGGTCTTGTTGAATTTACCGATTACTTGATAGCTAGTAGAAATAAACTTGATCATTTTGATAACGAAATAAATTGAAAAAACATGTAATTTTTTGCGTTATTTAAAGCACATAAAGGGAACGCTATATTTGGCAGAAATTAATGAAGTATTTCATGTAAATTATTAACCAGAAAACCGCCTGAATCTAGTCTGTTGTATGAAATATTGCAAACATTGTTGTATTGGCGACGGAAAGATTTCAAACAATTTCGTTGTTTACGCTTCCTTTGGCTTGATATTAAACGAGGGGAAATTTTTCTCGCCTGTTAAAATTCATTATGTTTTTCTGTGTATGGAAGCTACACGCGAAGAAAACTATCGTCAAAGCAAATATATTAAGGTCTTTTCAAACATAAACTTTTGTTTGTTCCGGCCACAATTACATGTTAAATTTGTTTAAAAAGAATTCTATGTTAAAATTAGTGTTATGTCAATGTTTGTTCTAAAATTATTCGTATTAAAAATGAATGTAAATATTTTTGGATTCGACATAGACTGAAAAAAAAATTTATTTCAAACATGCTCTACATTTTTATTATAACTATGTCTATATTGTCATGGTTGTTATTATTATAATTAATGGCTATTAATATTATAATCAATTCAATTTTACTGTTATGATGATAATGAATTTGATTTTTATGATCAAGATTCATTGACAATTGCGATTATCATGACGATTATGATTGTAATCATTTTTTTCTGAATTTGATTTTAGTAAGAACTATAATTATTTATACATAATTATTAAATATAATGATTTGGATCATAGTGGATTATATATTTTTATTTTAATATTTTGGACATTGAGAAAATTAGGATGATTACAATTGTGGTGATAGTTATTGTTTTGTTGATTTTAATGGTTATTTTGAATACAATCCTTATTATTTTAATAACAATGATTTTGAAAATTCTTTCAGTGATTTCCGAGATAACGATCAACATAATGATTTATTTATGATGAATATTAATGTTGTAGTAGTGTGATAAATATTATGTTTATAATTTTATTGTTTTGATAATTTTGATTTATTTTGATCAAAATATAATTGATTTGACATTCTGGTTTTTATAATAAGTATAGTTAAAATTATTACTATCATTATTAGAAAACCAATAATATATGATCATAAGATAATAATAGTAGAAATTATCATTGTTTTTAGTAACAATATGCAGAATTCTTAAGAAGACACTTATTTTACTTGTATTTTGTTCTACACTTATACATATTGCTTGGGGTGAGACATAATGCACCGAGTAACTCATGAGTAACTCGCGAGTAACTCATTATAGTTATAAATTGACTCAATCTTCATCGGTTCTTATCGGTTGACAGGGTTTCAAAAACTTTCACTTTCAATTTGTTTGCAAAAATAGTGGACATTCTGCTAATGGAAATAGATATGGAACAACGACGAGCCCTATGCCACGACTGTTAGGGCACTAGGAAAATTTAATGGTAATTTGCATCGATTCTATAAGGCTTGAAAGTTGGGTCGGAGTGCAATGAGCTAAGCTTGTTTGTCTCTTCTCTTGCCCTTGTTCCACAGCACCAGTTCATAGTCTGACCATCTGGCAATGTTGCAATAGCAAATAGAAAGTCAAGCCGAAACTAGTGTTTTCATTCAAAGATGTCTGAATTAGAGACATGAAAATAACTTCTTCTCTAAAAAGACAAAGGCTTGCACTAATAATGATAAATACGATATCATATAGTCCGAGCATATCGGATATGTATTTTGTCCAATAATGCACAAACGAGAAGTCATGTACAAGCGAACGGTTTGTTTGACAGCTGCTGTTCTAAACAGAGAGAAAACAAATGTCAGTACTCGCATGCTTAGCAACGTGAGTTACTCGAGGTATATCAAAAGCAACTCTGAAATCCAACATTCTATCGCTCAGCAGAGAGATACAAAGGCGCATTATCGCTGACAATCGTGCCTACTTTGATTGATTGGATGGAAGATGGAACGTGAAGGAGGCGAATGAACCACGAATTGCATTAGTTGCTGGGAGAACCTCCCATCGTACACATCGCTAAAATCGGTCGACTACGATGGGCTGGGCATGTCGTAAGACAGCGAGGCTCGTAAGACAGCGATTACAATGGAGACAACTTCTGTTGTCAGCAGAGGGCTTGGTCTAATAGGTAAGGTAAGTAGAGGGCTTGGTCTAATAGGTAAATTAAGGTCTATTGCTCTATAGCGGGTAGCGTTAGGAAGGCAACAAAAATGGATCAATTGATGGAACGGCATTTTTATTTGCATGACTATCGGAGCGGAAACAAGCCTCTTCAAAATAAACCTACAGAACGTTAATTAAAGCAGGTTATAGCAATACTTTGATTATCAAATACCTGTAAAAAACTAATATATTCAACTTACGCTACAGTCTCGCGAACTTAGTTTAATTTCGGTTGTCTCAGAGCCCAGCCGACAGAATTCTATCTATTCAGATTTTGTAATATCATCAATACAAAAACGCAAAAAAAAATATCCCGGATAATTCTTGCTATCTCGGCCACAGTATTTAACATTATGATTTTTATTTTGGTATTCTCCCATAAGCTGAGTAACGAGGAGGCTAGCAAAATTGGTGTTAACTCCTTGAGCCTCATGGTGATGAGAAATTATTTCCTTCTTAAACAACACAGTATTTAACTTTACGCTTCATGTTAAACAACTTTGAAACACCTACGACAGCTTGCGATCAGCTGCAAAAATCGAAACGAGCGAAACCTAACTGATTTGTGAACGAATATTTCCCGACAGCATGAAGTCATGCAATGGTAACACATAAACATCAGAGACACGCCAAACAATAACTACTGATTTACACAACAGTTTTCTTGATAGTGTGTAGTGTGTTGAATATTGTCGCGCCCAATATTGTTTGTCCCTTCCAGGTTCCTACAAACTCCCTATTATGATGATTGGTAAGGCAATACGACCAAGGGCTTTGAAGAATGTTTATAGGTTACCCGTGTACTATGTGTCTTCATAAACGCTGTTTTAGGATTGGTTTAGCATGGAGTTTGTTTCCAGGGTCAAGTCGTTTTTAGTAAGTTCAGAAGTGCTTAGGCCATCTTAGTGTTGGGCAATTGTTCCTGACGATCTTAAAACTGCAGATAGTGCTTCATCTACAGGACCGTTGAATACGACAGCATTGCTACAGCAAATGGACCAGAATATTGTACAAATGGTAAAGCTCGATTCAAAGTAAATCTGGACGCAAGGTTTAATACACCATCGCGTCCCTGGTGGTTGGAACAAAACACGTTTGAGAGGCATTTGTTTGGGTTTCATTGATGAAGAAGTTTTTCTCGATTGATCGACGCATCTCGAAATTACGGATCATGGAACATAAAAAAACAAAATTAATTGTGCACAAACATCTAGAGAAACCTTCGTGGTCTGCCTAAAAAATAGCAGAAGTGTTAAAATTCCCCAAGTCTACGGTGTGTCGTGTAATCAAACGTTACAAAGATACTCTCAGTGTGGATAGAGCACAACGCATCTATCATAAAAGTGGCACAACCCAAGTAACAATTTTGGTTTTATAAGGGTTCTTAAGAGCATGAATTAGACTTCAAGAATGCTATAAAACCATGATAAAACCAGCAATGTTCCTTGGAAAGGGACAAAGAGCTGAGGAGAAAGATTCTGAGATACGTGAAAGGCAACCCATGTGTCTCTATATGTGATTTGGCAAAGAAATACGATTCCAACTATTTCACCGTACGTAACATCCTTTCAAGAGAAGGATATAAGCCTTTTTGTGCCAGTAAACATCCGAATCGCACCCTGGAACAAAATTTAGTGGCCAAAAAGTGAGCACGATTACTATACGAACATGTTTTAACGAAAATTGATGGCTGTATTTTAATGGATGACGAAACATATGTCAAAATGGATTATAAACAAATCCCCGGACGAAAATTTTACCTGTCAACTGGTCGTGGAGATGTCCCTTCCAAGTATAAATTTGTTTTTGCTGATGAGTATGCTCGGAAATTAATGATTTGGCAATGGATTCTGCTGTTGTGGCCTTAAAACCAAGGTTTTCATCACATCTCACACAATGACGTCGAAGGTTTACATTAAAAAGTGTCTGAAAAAGCGAATTTAACCCTTCATTCGGCAACACAAGACCAACTTTACGTTTTGGCCGGAACTAGGCAGCTGCCACTACTCTTAGGAGGTATTAGAATGGTATGCTGCAAACAATGTTAATCTCGTCGCCAAAGAGATTAATCCTCCGAATTGCCCTGAGTTCAGACCGATCGACAAATATTGGGCAAATGTCAAGCGAAAACTTCGATGATACGGTATAGAAGTGAAAAATACACAACAAATGCGTTTAAAGTGGAATAAGTTCGCCGGTGTAGTGCCACCAGCGACTGTGCAGATCATGATGGCATCGATCACAAGTAAAGTGCGACAGTTCGTTCGAACCAGTGAAATTTATCGTTTGGAAGCTGAATAAATACCCTTTTGTTTGACGTTCTGATCAACCGTGTATGTTGTTTAATTGTTTAGTTATGATCACTTGAATGTGTCCAAACTTACTTTGAATCGGGCTTTAAAATCAATCTATCGTCAAAAGTTCATGCGTGAAATTATTGGGCGTTCTGGAGAATTCGAAGACAAAGTTATCCATATCAACGACAAAAATGCTAATTTTAGACAGCTGGCATGGGACACAGTACCAACTTCTTCCATTACTAAATCATGTAAAATTCTGTAAACTAGGTTGGTCAAAAAGTTTTGAAAGTGGAAATGAAAATACATTTGGGGGGATAAGTTTTTATTGCTCAGTGTAGTCTCCCATAAGATCAATACACCAACGATCTTCCAACTTTGTTGTCCCATCACGAAAGTCACTTTGTGGAGGGCTTGCAAAATACTCTTCGTTTTCGTTTGATGGAAAATACTTTCCATGAAGGAATTTTTTGAGGTGTGAGAACAGCCAAAAGTCAGAGGGAGCTAACTCTGGCAAAAAGGGTGGATGCTGCAACAATTCATACTACAATTCACAGATTTTCACGATGGTTTTATGAGATGTGTGAGAAGGTGCATTGTCTTTATGAAAAATTATGCTTTCCTTTTGCAAACCGGGTCGTTTTTCACATTTTTTTTCTTCATCCAACTGGTCCAACAAGTCACTATAATATTCAGACTTGATTGTCTTACCAGTTTGAAGATAGTAAAATATACCATTTCTTTAAAATTCATACATCAACTGAAGCACAGTTAATTTTTATTATTCGAATTAAGAACGAGCCATGCCAAAAGTGAAACGCAATAACATCGGTCGTCGTACCCGTAATGCGAATTTACAAAGGCAAATTCGAGCCAACCAACAACGAGAGAATCAAAATTGCCCAACGCAAGGAAGCACGTCAATAACCCACGTATCGCAAAATGAGGTAGAACGATTGAGAATAGAAGAACATCGTTCAACCGACGCAAGAGAGCAACAAAATTTGAACCGTCCAGAGAGCAGGCGATCGGCCAATGCATTTGATCGCTTGGCATTCCGCTAAGATTCAGCAAAAGATTATGCTGCCGACTCATCGGTGGCCATTGGATCGATGATTGTTGTCTGTCCATACTGCAAGGCGGTAAAGTTTCCGAAGGAATCAAACGGATTGTGTTGTGCAAGTGGTAAGGTCAAATTACCAGCACTGAATCCACCACCAGAGCCCTTGCACACACTGGTGTCTGGAACAGATAATGCATCGAAACAATTCCTGTCGAACATTCAAAAATACAACAATTACTTCCAAATGACATCGTTTGGAGCGACAAATATTGTAAGGGATACCTTCATGCCCACGTTCAAGGTTATTTATTGATTAATTTCATCGGTTCACATTAACAGCTCTCTATTGCTTAAATTCGTTTAACCTTAAACTGCCAAAGCCCTGCCAAGGTTTATAGAACCAATGCAAATGAGACTCAATTGAGTATGATAGCGCCAAATCGTCCAATGCATGAAGCATTTAATCAAGAGTTACAACGACAACAACATTACGATCGTGATGCTTTGTTTCAGGTAGTTCGAACAAATGTCCCTCTGTTAAATCAGCAACAAAAGTATGTCTACGACACTCTGATGAAAGTTGTGAAGGATGGAACTGGTTGCATATACTTCTTAGATGCTCCCGCAGGTATGAACATTTAACAACAGCAGAAATAAGCATACTGCTTTTGTAAGAAGACTAATTCATTCAATTTTGTTTAAAATCCAATAAATAGAGTCGATAATTTAAGCTGATAATCAAATTATTGATAAATCGATCGATACTACGATTTCCCTTCCCACAGGTACTGGAAAAACGTTTTTGATTTCGTTGATTTTGGCATCAATTCGTTCGGAAAATCAAATTGCACTGGCACTTGCATCATCTGGCATTGCTACTACTTTGTTGAAAGGTGGCCGTACAGCTCATTACGCCCTTAAATTACCATTATATTTGCAAATCAACGAACAGCCAACGTGTAATATTTCCAGAAATTGTGCAATGGCAAAAGTTCTGCAAAATTGTAAGATAATCATTTGGAACGAATGTACAATGGCACACAAGAAGTCTTTGGAAGCGTTAAATAGAACGATGCAGGACTTGCGCAACAATCAATACTTATTTGGTGGCGCACTGATTCTGTTGGCCGGAGACTTTCGATAAACCTTACCAGTAATTCCACGGTCAACCGCAGCGGATGAAATAAATGGATAAATGGTGGATTCCGTGACACGTCAAGATGATGTCGTCATATATCCCACCGAATTTTTGAATTCGTTGGAAATGCCCGGATTACCACCACACAATTTACAGTTTAAAGTTGGATCGGTAATCATAATGTTGCGTAACATAAATCAACCGCGACTGTGTAATGGCACCAGACTGGCAGTTAAAAAACTAATGCATAATGTCATCGAAGCAACAATACTTAAAGGGAAATTCAAAGGTGAAAACGTTTTGATCCCGCGCATCCCGATGATTCCAACTGACGTACCATTTGACTTTAAACGCTTGCAGTTTCCCGTGCGACTCGCATTTGCCATGACTATCAATAAAACACAAGGACAGTCATTGGAAGTTTGTGGAATAAATCTAGAATTCCCATGCTTCTCACTTGGCCAGCTTTATGACGCTTGTTCGCGCGTTGGCAAACCATCGGCTTTATATGTATACGCTCCAGGCGGTAGACCAAAGAATTTCGTGTATCGAAAAGCATTACAGTAAATACAATAATTTACTTATATTTGTCCTTAAGGTTAAACTATTAAAAACATATCAATAAAAAAAAAGGTAAAATTGTTCATGTTTAAGCAACTTTTGATCGGGAGTATCATTGTAGTTAAAATATAAGTTAATCCTAATCTTGAAACCATGTCTTTATTTTATGTTAACAAATACTTCACAGAAATCGTACCTGACAAATGAAAATTAGATAAACAAAATTACTGTAATAATTAGAACTCAAAAGACACCTAACGTTATCAATTACAATTTACAATTTCAACAATCATTGACCAGCATGTTAATATTAACTATTAACACAGAGTGCGTTTGATTTTATTATTTCAAATGGTTGTGAGATCAAATGGCAAATGTTATTGCTCTATAGAACCAGCAGAAAAGAAACCACAATTTTGGAAATTTCCACATGCAAGATGTACAATACAGAAAACTTTTTGCAGTCAAGGCTACCCATATAAAGCCGATCTCAGTGAGGACCTTCGGAAGACTACGGCCAGAAGGCCGCATGTTATAAACATATGACCTTATTATCTACATATATCTTATATTTAATATATACTGATTGATTCAGAACATTCAGAACGGAACCTCCACATGTCAAAGTATGTTTCTTTTGCTTGATTTGTTTTCAAGTTATGCACAAATTTGTATCATTTGTATGAGAGCCATTCCTTACCGCCCAAGCACAATAATAACGGAAACGGAACGGAAAACGGCAATTTTTACAGTTGCTGAAAATGACTTCGATATGTCCAATTAGAATCGGCTTGAATCTAGCTTGTTTTCATTCCGACAAACAGGAATACTCAGATCGGGCTATGCCGTTTTCCGTTGCCGTTATCATTGTGTTTGGGCCATTACAGATAAAGGAGGGATCTCAAACCATCATAGAAACATTCATTGTCTCCAATAACACTCACGTGCCAAATTTGGTTCCATTTTCTTGATTAGTTCTCGAGTTATGCAGAAATTTGTGTTTCATTTGTATGGGATCCCTCCCTCTCCTTCCAGGCAGGGGAGGGTCGCAAACCATCACAAGAATCATTTCCGGTCCCAAAAACCCCTGCATACGATTGTTCATTACAGTAGGATGTATTCTCATGATTGGTTTTAAGTTTTATTTGTGCAAGACCCCCCCCCCTCCCTCACTACCAGAAAGAGGAGGGGTCTCGGTATCAAACATTATCCGTTAACAATTTTAAACTATTGAAAATAACCAAAGCAATAGGTGTATCTTATAATGTGGATTTTTTTGAGAAAATTTACTAAATGCGCTGCACTTTCCTATCACAGACTTCGATATAGAACGATATAGAACGGGGACACCTTAAATTAAACTTCTCAGGCCTGGATTTCACACGAAGTTTACGCCCAACAGCATCGTTTTCAAACTCGAAGCACAAACGAAATTGTGACTGCCGCGGATCGTCATCAGTATGCTCGATGTACTTGAGCTCGCCAATTGCACCGTTCACGATGCCGTCGTCTACATCTACGTTGGTCGTAATCATGTATGACATCCCAATGACCAATCGCGAAAGGCAACCTGTTTCAGCGAAACTCATTTTGTGCAACTTGGTCCGAGCACTTGTCAACTGAGTAGCATCTTGGTATCCGGTGATTACATCCTCGGCAGTGCAATCCTATCCATCTTATAATATTTTTTCCACCGAATGGAAGATGCTGAAAATATTTGCTCGTATCATGCTGACTTCATCGATGATGATTCGCTTGATGTTTGCAAAAGAATGCCGAATGCACATCGGAATCGTCGGTTATACCTTCTTCATCCATTCGCTTGTATCGTTTTCGCGACTTGATACGCTCGTGAGGCCACATCGTTGGAATAAACTGCGGCGCTCGGCTTGCTTCGGACATTGGCTGTCGTAACAGATACCAGGCAGCTTCTTGGGCAGACATTTCCACCGAATTCAACATCTTAATGCTTATCTTCTTCAAGAGCACGGCATAGTCCTGATCCGGGAACTCTTCTTGTAATTTGATAAGATCGCGTTGAAGGCAGCTTACACCTCGGTTGGTCTTATTTACGTATTCAACCACATACGCAGCGCAAGAATATTCGTCCAGAATGAATTGCAGGTCCATGCTCGAGCAGAGGTGCCATGCTATCCAAGAATTGAACGGATTTGTCCAAAGTTCAGTCATTGATCGTTTGAACAAAACTGTTGGACGGCGGATTGATGCACGAATGACATCAAGCTAGTAGTCAGTTGTGCAACCACAGTCCAAGAGGAATGAGCGTGTCATATGTCTTCGTATCCAAAGCCTCTCGCATTCTCTTGGCCTTCCTAATGAGTTGAATTCGGGTATGGTTCATCGGCCAATACGGGATGTTGAATCGGCAGTGGTTCTCGTTCCTTTTGAAGCAGGTGAATGTATGTTTATGAACCTGAAAAATTAAATATTACTAAGCATATAACGATACTTTGTTTTACTAAGTGAAGCTTACTGACTTGGTTACCGTAAGTATCCGGCAAATCTCTGACGCCAACAGAACAGAGATCTTTAATCAGTTTCACGGTTTCCGGCATGTTTTCTCCGTTTGCTTCTTGAGGATCATTGCTTAACCACAACAATATGTGTGCGTGAGGACTGCCACGGTGCTGAAATTCTATGCGCTTGAAATAATCGACAACGTAATATTTCCCAAAAGGACTGCATCTTTGCGACATCAGCAGAGTCCTGATGGTGTCTACAAGCTTGTTGAAGTAGATACAACACGTGACCGGGTCTTCATTCACAAGAGTTGCTCTTTGCAGTGCAGTCAGTTGATGAATGGGATCGGTTAGATCTTCGCCATTGTGAGGAACATTGTGGATTTACCCAATTGTCGTATCATCGCAAACAAATCTTTCTTCCGCTGCTAAGAAAAATTGAACTGGACTGAGTTCGGTATCGACTTCAGGAACGAGAGATTTCGGTCTATGCATTGTTCCATGAACTCACGATCCATGAGTTGGGCACGCGTGATGTTTGCCGTTCCCATACACTTGAATGTGCATTGTAGACCTTCTGAGACTCGCAAACGAAGAATTTTCATGTCCATGTAAAGAAGATGCCTTGGTTTTGCTCCACGTCTGTCCTGACGTCGAGTTTCACTGGAGGCAATCATGAAGAACGTAACACGTACATCAGACTTGAACTCCCGTGGATGACCAAAGTATATGGCGGGGCATGCTAGTTCTTCGCCGTGTTCGTCATAAATTATTGACAGAGGAACCTTGTTTTGTGCCGGAGCGATCTCCCAGCATTTATCCTCATTCCAGAGAAGAGTCTCTTGTTGTCCAAGCAGCAATTCCGATTCGTTGTCAAAAGCAATGGTTTCCAGTTCTATTGAAGCATCTGTTACGTCGGGTTCAAGTTCTTCCATTGCATTCTGATCAATTGTGATACCGTAGCGGCGGTAGAGCGGTGTAGTTATCAAATAAGAGAGCCATGCCTTTACATCAGCTCTCTTGATGAATCCGGACAAGTACGACGATTTGTGAATCACATGTTTCTTGATGAACACATTCAAGGCTTGGTCATCAGCTAGTTGACGAGGAAGATAACTAACTATTTCAGCTACATCAACGGGGCAATTGATCAATAATAGAGTAGCTGCCTGTAATTTATAATTTCATGGGTGAGATACAAAGCATCGTACCTGCCGCGAAGCGCAATCGTCGAATCTGCATGAACGGAAGCCTTGGTGAAACCAATCTTTCTGTGATCACATCAAGTGCAGGAAATCCTGAGGGTTTATTAGGGAATGCAAAACCATTCGATTTTGACATCGTTGGTACTTTTCTATCCTTCAAGTTCCGTTGGCAAGTTTGACATGCGGAAACCGCGCGTACCGGAGTAAACGACAAAGATCATTGAACAACCAACGAACGATGTGCATAATTCGAGCCGAACTGCGACGAGTAAGACCGACCATGGTAATGGGTTCGTTGTAGTTCCTAGTTGTGCATAGCGGGTTAGTTGCTGGTGGTATACATCTAATAAATATTTCATAAAATGATTCAGTATTGAACATAACCAAGAGCTTAGTAACTTTTTTGAAGTTTGCTTTCTTGCAATCGCTGCCCGCCAGAAATAACCTGCTTCGTGAAAAGACCAAGAAGGTTTCAATTTTTATGCGGAATATTGCAAATCCGTCCTTTTCAGGACGAACAATACAATGTTGAGAGAGTTTGTTTAATTTGAATTTCTCTAACAACTTACCAAATGGCAGACAGCGGTGGCTAAAATAATTATAATTTTCTCTTTGTAGAATACCTTGGGCATTGTGCACAATTTACAAATGGCTGCCGTCATGAAAATTGAAACGTCTTACGGTAAGGGTTGGGTGCCAATTGAAAATCGAAAAATAAGCGATCGCCACGAACTATCGTTACATACTAAACGCTTTTAACTTGATAAATGCCCCAAAAATTTCAAGATGTTTACATCAATGGATTGCAAATTTACTATCACAGACTTCAAAAATAAGCAAGGGAGAGCTCATATACAGCAATGAAGGATAGGACAATAGGTACACCTTCGCAAATTAACTCGTTAGTGTTGCAGTACTGGAGAAGTTGAGCTGTGTTCTGTGCATTTTGAGCATGAATGAAACGGTTGTATGTTTCCATCAAGACGTGCAAAGTGAATGTCTCACCGCTTCCTGCCGGACCAGTGAGGCTTGCAAGAGTCATCGAAGCTGTGAATTGTGTGGATCACATGGAGAATAAACGTTCGCTGCTCAGGATTGGTGGCTCGTATTGTTTCATTATAGGTTACCTTGCTTATGACATTAGCTCGTGGTTTTACTACCACAGTCAACGCATGTGTCGGCAAATTTTGAATATCGTCGTCATTGAGCTCCATTGTGATTACTCGGACACATTCTTCGTGCATTTCAACAGACGCATCCTTTTCTTGGTCTGCATTGGTACCACACATACGTAGATACTCATCGACCGTTTGCTCAAGGTTAAGCTCGCAATCAAATTCTTTCCGGTTCTGTAGTAGTACGCTTTCATACTGATCGTACAACTGCAGGAATTTCTGACAATCGAGTATATCACAGGTCTCACTACGAAACGGATGAAACAGCAATACCATCTCGCGCTTGTAGTCGATGAGCTCATTCATACAGTACGAACGCCAACGCAATACATGCGCAGTAGCTCAACGATTTTATTCTTTCGTGTAATACACCGTAAAATCAGCAAGAAATAGATCCTCTAACCCTTCGCTTGCTTCGTATTTTTGGATGATATTGGATGTCCATATATCGGTGGAATCTGGTGGTCTGAAATACCTTCTACATCCATCTGCCGCACACACTTTCTTGTTTTGGTTCTCTCGTGACATTGGCTGGCGAAGAAAGTACCACGCAGCCTTCTGTGCAGACATCTCAAGCATCTTGAAGCTTACTTTCTTCAGGAGTGACTTGTAGTCTTGATCCGGGAGCTCTGTCATTGAGCGTTTGACCAGAACGGTAGGTCGACTTATCGATGCGCGAAGGACGTCGAGATATTAATGGTAGCTGCAGTAGCTGTCTTCGAGAAATTGACCAAGTCCATCATCAGCCGACAGTGGCAACAATACTCTTGTCTGGTCTATGGCCCAGTAAGGGATGTTGAAACGGCAACTTTTCTTGCCTCGTTTGTAGCACGTAAAAGTGTGCTTGTGCACTTGGTTTTCGTAGCTGTCTGACAAGAAAACTGCTTCAACCAAACAGAGACTGTCGATCAGATGAACTATTGCGGGCATATTTTCCGAAACAGCCTCTTTCGGGTGCATATTAAGCCAAAGTATAGTGTATGCGCGTGAGGACTGCCGCGATGTTGAAACTCTATACGCTTGAAGTATTCCTTTACGCGGAACTGGCCGAATGGGCTATATCTGGGATGACTGCAGTAGCTGCATAATAACATCAACGAGATTTTTGAAGTAAACGCAGCAAGTCACCGGATTCTCATGGACAAGAGTGGCTCGTTGTAGTGTTGATAGCTGCTGCGTGAGCTCTTGATCACCTCTAATGCTTCTGCCTGACAATTTTTGCAATGTCTGCAAAAGATGAAGCCATTTGGTTTCACTGGCGCTTAAGGTAAGAAACATCGTTGGTTTTCCCAATTGCCGGATCAAAGCAAACAAATCTCGTTTACGTTGCTGCCAGTACTGCACAAAATTTTGTATCGACTTTAAAAACGATAAGTTTCGATCAATGCACTGCTCCAGAAAGTTCCTGTCACTCAGCAGGGCGCGTGTAATGTTTGCTGTTGCTATACACCTGAAGGTACACTAAAGTCCCTCGGGAACAGGTAGACGAAGTATCTTCATAGCAACATACAGTACATGTTTTAGCTTGGGCGCCCGTCGATCACGCCGTCGCAGTTCACTGGTAGCCATCATGAACGGGGTCACTCGCACATCCGGGAACGAAAGCGCCTTAGCATGTTTATCATATATGATGGGCAGTGGCACTCTGTTCTGTCCCGGTGCTATTTCCATACATTTATCTTTATTCCACATAAGAGTTTGCTGTCCTATCAACAGTTGAACGACTCTGTCGTGCTGATACCTAACGCCTGTCGTGGTAGCTCCTTGACCAGTTCCTTATCAACATCTAAGCGAACGGATATGGATCGTCACGTTTTCCCTAAGCCCCCCGCCCCTCTTACTGCGTGACATAATTAATGGACGTTCCCAAAGCGGGATGATACCTTGCTGCCTACAATATTTACGTTCGATGTTAATCAGGATATAATTCATTACAGCTTACTTAAAAGAAACATGTTTACCTGCAGCGGAACGCAACCGACGAATTTGCATAAATGGCAACCGTGGAGAAATCAATCGTTCCGTAATCGGATCCAGTGGTGGATGAGCTGGATTTGATGGATAAGCTGGATAGCTAAAACCGTTCGTCACGGATAGTGCAGGAACCTTTCCATTTTTTAGGGTCGAGCGACAAGTACCGCACACAGACAAACCTTGAACGCATATACTAGTATTGGCTAATACCTCAGCTGCAGCGGTAGTAAGCGGTTTAAGGTCATTCTTGAATCACAATCTGTCACAAACTCCACACGGGATACCAAAACGATTATTTACAAACCGTGCGATGAACTCACTTGACGCTGCCTCTAAGTTCGGTTCGAATAACACTGTAAAGTTTGATATTTGTTACAAGTTTGAATATTTCATAAATAATTGAGTCACTTACCAGAAGACGGTATGTCACCTTGTGCCTGAATGACTCAACTCAGAATTCACACCACAGCTGGAACCATCCACAATGTTTTGCACTGTTTTGGGGCTTCCATTAACGACACGCAGCGGAGGAAATTCTATCATGCCTACATATAAACATATATTTTGACACTTGTTTCCTTTTCAACCTTCACCATTTATACACCTTACCATTCGGATCAATTGAATGCACTCAGTGTCGTATAATGCCTTTGAATCCAACAAACACTGAACTGCCAGGGAGCAGATCTTGAATTCAAGGGAGTTTGTAACGAATGATAAACATTGAAACATTCCAGAATTCAAATTGTAGATTTATATATTAAATGCGAAAGTCTCTGTGTTATATATACATGTCTATATGTTGTATATAATATGCAGTATATAATATGCAGAGCGCTGCTGCTTCAAACGAATGTCATTAATTAATTACTATATCGTGAGTACTCATATCCTGTCCATAAATGCATGTCTTGCTGAGTTACTGTATAGATTTTTCGACAGAAATAAATAAGCAGGAATCGTCCTTTTATGCGCACAGGGTATACGGATCACTCAAACACTGAAATGAGTTGATTCATATTCAATATACTTGTGATGAATTGATTCAGATTCAATACACATATATAATGTATAGAAAATAATCACATATAAATATATATTTAAACAGTTTCTTTTGTTTCCTACCTCGAGTTGAAGGTTCTTCTCCAGCGTCCTAACCACTAGTTGACAACCCATTACCTCTGGCTGCTTTCAGTTTCGCCCGATAAACACGAGCTCGCTCGGCATCGGTACACAGTCGTTTCGGAGGGTTTTCCGTTTGTTCAATTCTACCGCGCTTCCGAAATTTGCGCATACGGGTGACAACAAATCGATTAGTACTTGTTCTCCCTTTTAGTTTCTCAAAACTTATTTCTTCCTAGAATCCAACGCGAATCGTTAACAAACGTTAACGCGTACTAATTGAAATGTGAAGAGAATGTTACTTCTGAAATGTTCGAGGATCAAACCGTTGTCTGTGATAGAGAATTTCTTGATACTTGTCATTCTTTAAAATATTCCAACACCGATTGATGAATATGTATGCGAATATTTACATCTTTTATTTAATTTTATTAAATACTAGAGAAAATAAAATGGCAATCGTAAAACAGCTAGATTAGCGCAAAATTAAATCAATCAAGAAACGATGGAATTTAACGACCGGTGTCCATTCGGTTTTTCATGACGACAGTGATTTGTAACTTGTGAACAATGCTCTAAAGAAAACATAAATTATTTTAGCCACCGCTGTGTGCCATTTGGTAAGTTGTTAGATAAATTCAAATCAAACAAACTCTCTCAAAGCTGAATTGTTCGTCCTGAAATCCTTTCATGGATTTGGATTTGAAATATTACGCATAAGAATTGAAACTTTCTCGGTATTTTTACGCAGCAGGTTATTTCTGCCGAGCACGTTGCGCTACAGATAAATAAGATGGGTACCGTGCATATCACACACATTCAAGCACGTTATTTTGCTCCTCGTGGTGGCGCCCTAGCTACAAATCATCACCGGCTTGGGCAACCGACTGCCTAGCACACCACTGCATGTTAAATGGCTGCCTAGCAACGGTTGCCTAGCCAAGGGCTTGCTAGCCTCAGAGCTAGCACACAAAAAACACAGAGCCGTGCGGTATATAAAACAACCTCTAATCGGTTCTCCAGGAAATTTCACATAGGACTAGCCCTAATTTTTTATCTTAAGCGACTCCGAGCAAAGATATCTATAAATTATTCAATAGAATAAGGAGAAGTGGCGTAAAATCAGCACATGGGATGAAACAGCTTTAATCGATTCTCAAGAAATTTTACTAGGACTAGTCTATTGGTTGATCTTGATGAAACGAGCTTCGATATGTATCGATTATTCGATAATACTGAAGTGTAAAATCTACATCTTTGTTCAAGGAGCCGTACGGTAAATGAAATAACTTCTGATTGATTCTTCAGCGAAATCTTACATAGAATAAGCTTTATTGGTTGACTGCGGGAAGAATATAAAGGGAAGTGGTGTAAACCAGTCATAGCTTCGTTCATAGAGCCGTGCGCAGTCGAACCATATTCTGTGCGGTGTTTAGGAAATTTCACATGGAATTAGCACATTTCGTTGATCTTGAGCCTCACGTGCAAAGATGTTCGAGAATATAAAGGAAGTGCGGTAAAATAAGCTCATAACTCCACAACCATATCCGTGGTATGAAACCAGTTCCATAGATTTCGGCAATTTCAATGGCAATGGCCTTGTTTACAAGCCGCGCTAAAAGTTACAGATTTTTTCCTTAGTTTTCATCAGTTCTTGCCCACTGTGATATGCCCTAGAACAATAGGTAACCGAGACAATAGAAAACGCGATATGCCCGATAACAAAATATTGCGCAACAAACCCTCAACACAACCGTTCACAGCCGATGCCCGACGCAGGCTTCCTGATTATCGCAAACTGTCAACTTTCACAACTACTCGCTCTAAAAAGCACCAATATCTGCAACAAGCAAGCTGAACGTCCCAAAGAGCAATCCACACTTTAAATCACGATTGAAGGATTTCGCGAAATAAGCGCCCCAGAAGCATTACGCCACGCCTTCTGTCAACTTTATGCTGCTATTAATTTCCAAGCTCATCTGTTTAGTACCAACCCGGGGAGACATGGCCCTATGCCCAATGATTTCATTATCTCAGATCTTCTCAACCAATCGCAATGTTTTGTGATATAGTGGAAATGTTATAATTTGAGATAACTCAAAACAGACGTCTTTCAAACTTGTGTAAAGACTGTATTCGATGAAATTTGGACACACAAAATAGGTCCCAAAATTTTTCTCCCGATTCTTTTCAAACTTTCTGGAAATAAAGTACTACTAAATGGTTAAGTTTTGACATCATTGGTTTATTGAACCTCTTCTCCCAACCCAAATGCCCGCACCTTTGCCTTGACCCCTTTCATCAAATTTTGGGCAATGATAGGACCGACTTGCTTACATACTTTTAACCACACTTTCTTTAGCTCAAGTTCATTTTCTATCAGTTTTGGAGTTTTAACGAGCTTTGCCTTCATGGTTGCCCAAAATTTTTAATTGGGCGAAGTTCCGGAGTGTTTGGAGGGTTGACGGCTTTTGATACAAAAACTACATTATTATCTTTGTACCAGTCTAAGACGGGCCGGGCATAGTGGCAAGATGCCAAATCCGGCCAACACAGTGTCGGGCCATCGTGAGATCTCAAGAAGGGCAGAAGTCGTTTTTAGAGGCATTCGTCCTTGTAGATTTGTCCGTTGACGGTCCCAGAGGTGATGAAGGGCTGATTCATTTTGCCACATCCGCAGATCGCTTGCCAGACAAGGATTTTTTTTTGGCGAATTTCGACAGTTTCTTCTTCCGTACACTCTCCGGAACGGCCAACTTAGAGGTGGCGACGTAGTGTTCCTGTCCTGGCATTTGTTTGGTGTCGGCTTTAATGTAGGTCTCATCGTCCATCACAATGCAGAACGGTTTTGTGAGCCACTCCCTGTACAGTTTTCTGTTTATCGCTCCGGTTCGGTGCCTTCTGGACCTTGTACACATGTAATCCAGAACGTTTCATTGTTTTCTGCACAAAACAAACTGAAACTTTCGCCTTTTTTGCAACATCCCTGATCGAAATGTTGGGATAACGCTTAAATTGGTTCAATACCCTCCTGGCCTTCTCCGGATTTGATGTGCCACGTTTTTTGCCACTACCATTTTTTCGCTTGGTTGTCTTATGGTCCTTGAACGTTTTAATCACATGAAATACGGTTGAATGTGCGATTCCGAGCTGTTTTCCGATCCATCGATGAGAAGCGTTTGGGTTTTCGAAGTGAGTGCCCAAAATTTGTTGGCGCACTATTTCTTCATTCGAAGCCATCACTGAAATCACTCGGCCGATTTTCACGAAACGCATTACACGATTGACACAACACAATGAAATACATTCAGTTAACATTTCAATAATTTTTACCCACACGCTAAAAAGTTACGAACAATTGCGTGTGTCCAAATTTCATCGAATACAGTCTTTAACCACCTGGTACCTCATAGCAAAATGCTTAGAAGCGGACCGGAAAAGGCCCTCCCCCCATACCATTGCCAGCTGCCTGATCCTTGATGGCTGCTCAGCTCCAGTACTGCGACACTAATGAGTAAAACGGTTTGCCTCGAACAAGACCAAGTGGAGCAATATCTGGGAAATGTACTCGAGGAACTGGAGACCACCAGTCCTAAACCATGTTTCGTAGTGAAACACTCGTGCGATCCAATAAGATAGTGTTCATTGAACGCCAGTGAATGTTTTTGGAATCTGAACCTATCATACCTACAACTCAAATCTAATGAAAGTTCAAACAGGAAATCAAAAGTAGACATATTAAATGTCCAGCACCATGTTGGCCACACCCAGGCGTGTTTCGGGTACCCAAACCCGGCCAGTTTCTGACTAGAAACGAAACCCATCATTCGACATCTCAATAAACTACAACAAACTTAAATGATGTGATCATTGTGCTTCACTTAAGTGATTTTGCTATCATCCATTGAAATCTAATTTGTTAATAATGCTTAAAGAACATTATGCCTAAGAAATTTAAGCCACGTCACGTTGCCAAGAAAATGTTATCGCTAAACAAATTATAGATTCTAACCTCATCCCCAAGAATCATGTGTTCATCCACACTTTTATTTCAATTCTAGTAAATCGAATTCTTCCAAACTATAAACCATCTCACAGTCCTTACTTTATTCCAACACTCCTGCACGTGTCTCATCTCCCTTCCCGAAAGCAAGTTCGTGTAACAGAAAATGAAAATTCCAAGCTCATTCCAATTAAAAGCAACCCGTTTCCATCCGTCAGCAGGAACTTTTCCACTTCAACTTTTAACTATTTACACTTTGGCAATGAGAGCACAGTGGCAAGAGAAACAGTGAGACGCCACTTGGTTCATTTTCGCCCTGGTTATTCCCACCCCCCTCCTGCGACCGGCTTCAATCCTGAAAAACGAGATTGACTAAGTTGATGACTTTTGGCGTGCACCAACCTTCCCTCCCTTGGGGAAGGTACATAAGTGCATACGCCTCCTGATAAACTCGGCCACACCTGGGTTAAGAACTTTTTCCCAGTCAGCGATATTTTCTTGTTGCTCGTGTAATATTAGGGCACAGGGGGTAAGGTAGGTACTTGACGTGAGTTATAGTTAGTATATACATATGTATATACAAGCGCAGACAGAGAACAGGAACGATTCGTGCTCTTTGCTAAACCCATCAATCGAGATTTATAACTATCATTAGTGCCACCAGTCAGCACTTTGACAGGTTTGTGATAAATTGTTTTATGTATGTTCAGTTTCCGCGTGCGCAAGGAATAATGGATGGGAGTTGTTCCGGAAGTCTGCAGCTCTTGCGATTTTCCATGCATATTCCAATGGTTGCAGGTGTAAGAAAAAAGCAATTTTGTGATTTCATACCTTGCGTACTCCGATCACGAAAAACACTGCCCGAAAAAAAACCATACAACAATTGAGATAATCCATTTTAAAACAATTGCATTTGGCGCGTATGTGCCAGATCCACGAACGCGGAGCACGAAATTGTTCTGTTCGTTTACATTACAGCTTACTGCCACCTTTGCCGCCGGACCCCATTGCTGCGCTAGATCGCAATTTGAATTTAAATCCCATCGAAAGCGTGTAATTTCCAGCGGGTGCATGCTTGTTCATTCTCACTGCAGCCAAATTCCTGCAGGTACCTTTCTACAGCGGATGATGATTCTGCATACCGCACACTCGTACTGGGATCGACAGTGACGGACAAATTACCAGCGCTTTATTGCACTCAGTTTGATGACCGTAAGCTCCTCCTTCAGTAATGTCAATGGTGAATTTACATTTACTTATTATAAACTCTAATCCGATTTAGCTAGGTCATGAACAAGGTTTTAAAATTGTGACTAGTTATTTAATAAATCTTAATTTTAAGAAAAGTATCATAATTGGAACAGGATTTAAAATGATATTTTTAAAGTTGTTGTGATTGTTTTTTTATATATTTGCACAACACGTCAAACAAGACGTGGTTATATTAGACTACAGGGTGCGGCAGAGAATCATGCGAAAATTTGTTCTATTTCTTTCAAATTCCATTTTCAACTAATTCAAGCAATAATATCAACATTTTCGAGTACAGTTATCTTTATAAAGTCCTTTTAAACAAATTTATTCAATGTGTCCTCCATTTTTATTAATAACATCCTCGAGCCGACGTCGGAAACCAGAGCATGCCTTTCGGACGTAGTCCTCCGACCTTGACTGCCATGTGCGTGTTATGGTTGACTTCAGGGTTTTCACACTAGGGTGTGATGTTTTGCAGGCTCGTGCTTCAACATATGCCCAAGTCGAATAATCCAACGGATTAAGATCTGGACTGCTAGGCCAAAACTTCATGTTATCGTTCAACCATTGTTGGGTTCGATTGGACGTGTGACACGGCGCTCCATCCTGCTGTAGGACAACGTTTTGCTCAACTGCCACCTGCACAAAGGTGCTAAATCGCCAGTGGGTGGTATAAGAACAGTACTAACCTGTAAATTGAGTATAATTGCTTGCACTCGATATCACAAACAACACCTCCGCTTTCATACTCGGGTTATTCAGAAATCTTACGATTCTTGACTGCGTGTCCCGTTAACGTAAACTACTTTCTTGGGAATTGTGATTGTAATTGTTCAGTGTCTAGTCCGTGCCTTCCTGCTAAGATTGCGTATCCGGAGACTCACGCCCAGGTCTCTATGCACCTTTAGTCCTTCCCGTTGCACTCGTCAGCTCGTGCGATACTCTAGACTCACATAGGTGGTCGTGTCCGGGTCCTCCACTGAGAAGCCACAAGTGTTCGTCCAGTTTCTCGTACAATAATTTGTTTTTTTTTTATGGCTGAATGAAGTTTTATTACCTGACGATGTTTTATTATTATAAAACGGATTATTTTGTGTAGACCATTTCTTGTACATTTATGTTGCTTTTTTTTTTTGTAATAATGAAGAATGTATCTGACGAAGTTCTTTACAAACGGATTATAATGAGTTGGCTATTTTATTTTTTCAATTTTATTTTTTCACATTTACAATACTACAATACTCACTATTTTGTTCGTCACAATGATGATGATGGAAATTTGTATAATGTTGTATTAGTTTAAAAAAAAAAATAAAGAAAGTAGTCTACAATTGTTTGAGCCTCGCGCGCGGTATACAGATATGATGGACTTCTTTTTGAATTCGTTAAATAAAAATTGGCCTTTGATGCTTTAGATGGGACTAAGAAATAGTAGCGAGTTGTCTGGCTGAATGTCGGGGAATTCTTCGTCAATTCTTTTGTGGTTGAAAGTAAAAGTTTGACTAATGCCGGTCGAGGATTTTTTCGGTTTGGAAATTTTCTCGATCTCCCTGAGTGGGGATATCCTTGGTCAGCCCAAAACTAATGTGGCGGTTCCATTAGTGTTGGAACCTCTGTTTCGGTAGCGGGCAGGATCGGATATTGGCTTGTCTTTTGATAATGTCCTTTGACTGGATTCTGTGATCTGAATTGCAACAGAATTTCCTGATCGCTGGGAATACTTGCGAACTTTTGTGGTTAACCTCAAAGCTTTTCACGATTATGTCGCTGCGAAGCAAATGGATACTTTTGAAGAAATTTATATCTGTAGATGAAATCAGTTCGATTATTTTTTTGCATAACTGGTTTGAATTGTTACCTAATTAATTATCTTAGAGATAAAATCGTCTAGCTCAAACCTTTGTAGGGGTAAGGGCGGGACCATCATCATCATCATCATGAAGTACTAATGCTTAAAAAATTATAAGGAATCCCGTGTGAAAACAACTAATTAATAGTAATTCGTATTGAGCTCAATTGGCCATTACGGTGCGGGAAATAAGTATAAAGACAAACTACTTTCTGAAAATGTTCATATTACATTCTATTCTGTGTAAACCAAATGCTTTCCAATACATACTCAGCAGCAAGTTTAAACTTCATCATCAGTAGTTTTCCCTTTGAGACGAGTCATTTTAAAATAATCCAATAGTTTATTTTTTCTCATGGGAAATAAATATAAAGACAAGATGACATATTTCAACAGTATCATTTATTTATCGAGTTTCAATTTGTGAAAATAACAAATTAGTAATGTGTAGCATTTCTCTTTTTAGAAATAACCTCTTGCAGATGTGTTGGCAAGAAGTTATGAGCGATTTCAATCCATTGGGATCAATTTTAAACCATTCATCCTGAATAGCTAACTTTAATTCTTTCACCGTGTCATACTTTGACCATAAACTTTGCGAGAAAACAAGCTTCAAACATTCTCGATTGGATTTAAACCGGACTGCATGCCGGTCATTCCAGCACAGGGATGTTATGGAAGTCCAGGAAGTTTTCTGTTGCTGCCGATGCATGACAAGAAGCATTGTCCTGTTGAAAGATCATGTTCTCATCCATCTCATTGTCAGCTAATGGAGAAAGAACTTCCTCCAGAAACTGGCAATACATTTCCGAGCTCATCCGTGTTGAAATGAAACAAACGGGTGTCTTTGCAGATACGCTAAATCCTGCCCAAATCATAAGGGTACCTCCATTAAAATTCCTTTTTTCTGTAGTTGGCCTGTTTTGCCTTTCATCACACCAGCGACTGCTCAAACCATCCGGCCTATCTAGTTTGAACTTCTTTTCATCACTGAACACCACATTAGACCCCTCATCCTCCCAGAACTGGTATTTTTCAGCAATGGCAAAACGAGCCTTCTTATGACGTTCAAGAAGTTTTGGTAGAGGGGTGCCGTTTTCCTAAACGAAATATTGGGATCTTCATACAAAATCTGACAAATCCGACGTTTAGACACAGGAAGATTCATTTCGGCTTGGCACTCGGACACAACCTATGATGGACTGCAAGTCGTTTGATTTCCCTCTTCATCCTCGGTCGCAGAATAGACAGACGTCCGGGTCGCTTAGGGGCTGTTCATAAACCACGTAGACAATTAAGGGGGGAGGGGTTTCGAAAAAGTCTACGTTTGTCTACGATGGGGAGGGGGGATATACCAAAAGTCTACGTAGACCTTTTTTCTCTCTACAAAAAGGATATTCATACCCTCCACGCAGAGAAAATACCGTAATAACAAACATATTCCGGGTTAATCCAAACATAAAATTAGTTTATTTTGGCCGCAAACATAAACTTGATTTCTTTCTAATATATTCTATGTTTAAAACCAACCCTAGTAGCACACTTGTTGCCATTCGGTTGAGATATTATCAATAGTACTTGTTAAGTCATTAGCTACATGGGAAGTGACATCGATGTTTGAAATTAAATCATATTATGTTTATTTTCATCATATTAATGATACGATTACACGTACAAATTTTGGATTTTACTGGTAGCTTTCTAAATTTAATTTATTTATTCTATGAGTCTTGGTTATCTTACTAATCGATTAAGCTTAAATGCTAACATGTTCCAGTTTCAAGAAGGTTGCTCAGAGATGCACTCTACACAATTTCGAGCCCTGAACTTTGTTAAAATTGAAACAATACATCAAATCAGTATGGCAGCTAATTAAATAATGGAGAATAACATCCCGTTCACACAACAACCTATATTACGTGATATAGACTATCTTCATATTAGCATCTATACATCTAAAGACTGTCTACGTTAAATCTCGGACACCAAAATAATAGTAGCAAAACAAAATTTACACATTATTCAAAAATGCCGATTGTTTATTTCACAACAATAGATTCATATCTACATTAGAAAAAGTTGATTTAGATGCTAATCCTTCGTTCTGTTAAATTCTCGAACTTCCTGTGGTGCACCCGCGATCACGTTCTGTATGGCATCCTCGGAAACGCCCGCCGTGACGATTCTCCATCTTCTCTTGAAATCATCGGTGCCATTTGCTTTCTTCTTAGTTTCGAAAAGTTTCTGCTTAACTAGAGCCTAGTACTTCTCTATTGTGCGAAGTTCTGGACAGTTTGGTGGAGTGGCTGTATTTGGCACGTATTTGATCTCTCGTACCTTATTCCATTCCCGGACGGATTTCGCATAGTGACAAAAAATACTGGAGAGTCATGGTTTCTGATATACAATAGCAACCGCTTTTGCAGACAACTACATATTGCCTGCCAAATCAAATACTTATTCGAGAATTTGGACAACTTCTTTGTCGGAAAATTCTTGGCAACGGCGTTCCTTTGCATTGCGGTATAAAACACCAGACCCTGAGCTATTCAAAGTCTTCGAGTACGTATGTTTCGTTGTCCATTTTTAAACAAGAAAATGTTTGCAAAAAATTGGTGTCAAGCACCTTAGCACGATTTTTTGCAGTGAAATTTTGCATGTCATTACAGTTGGGCACCTTTTTCACTTTGTACGCCTCAGTCCTTGCTCCTGTTTCACTTTTTGTAGGTATGATTTTGACATCCCCGCCACATTTCGCACAGAAAGATTGGGATTTTTCTTAATAATGGCTATCACCTTCTTGTCCATTTATCGGGACAGGCTTTCGATCTACAGTCAAGTGCTGGCCAAATGATTTGCAAAACATAACACGGTACTTTTGGGAATTTTAGTGTCTTGGCAGGATCACGTACCAATAAATTCGTATTTAAAAATGCGTGTCCACTTGATTCGACGCCATTTTACTGAATGTAACAAGAATGTAAACATGTTGTAGCACGAAATAAAGTGTAGAGTTTCAGCTGTGACATGAGAGAAACATTTCAGCGATCCGTGAAATAATTCAAAATCTACACAGAAATATAAGTGCACGAAATAAGCATTGACAGGCTTTAGTTTTCACCAAAAATAATTTGCGTGGCATTTGATATCAAGATCGTAATGTAGGTTGCAATGTGAATGTGGTTTAATGTTACACGCTAAAATTACTGTCTCTAATTATCCTTTCGAGAGGAAAAAGGATAACAAGAGACAGTAATTTGAGCCTGTTGGTTGTGTTTATCTATTGGTTTTTACAACCTCGAAAGATCGAATGCATGGTACCAACTCAATAGTAAGTTTATGATGTCAACCACCGAAGCAACACATCTCTGTCATAATTGGTTGCAGAAACTTAATTGTGACTTAATTGAGTCACATTGCAGTTACTTTGACTTATTTGCAACAAGTTTGCTACTAGGGCATTGAGTATTTTTATTTATAAGTGAATGAGATGATATTTGATAGTTAACTTGCTTCCATTAGACAAACATTTAGTGGAGGGTTTTAGCGCATGTGGGACAAAGTAGAAAATACAATAAGAGGTCTGGGAAGCTCTGTATCGTGTAGTTCTTACATCAGCATAAAAATCATAACAATAAGAGGTCTGGAAGATGCTTTGGAAAACTTTCAAAGAAGATAAACTGAACTTGATATCTAAAGTGAAAACAAAAATGGCCGCCTATGCTTTTATTGTGGACTGCATTTTGCGACAAAAGTGAAAAGCATCCACAAGGCAGATATTTCGTCGAAGAAAATAAGGCCACTCAAGATTCTGTAGCAACGCCAGGAAGAAATTCTTTGTAAGGTTGACGAAAACGGAGCTACGGAAGTTCTATGGATAGAATCACGTTTTGTCGAAATCATTGGACTTGACATTCAAGAAACAATTCCACCAGAACCCTAGTAGCACATCACGATCATAATTCGTAGCAGCAACTTGATGATTACTAACAAAAGCACATTTATGTTTTCTCAACTTAATGACAACATGTGTGCTACTAGGGAACTTCCACTGATGAACTTAAATTATTGGTTCAAGCAGCCAAGCTGTGAGCATCATTAGCATTTACATAATTGATTGTTGTTATTTTTTATATTTTTATGAAACAAAATTAAAATTAATAACTGAATAACATGATTGTTTGAGTTGTGTTTCATAAACCGTTTCTCAAACCGCCATAGTCACATAAACAAGAACATTTTCCATAAAGTAAAAAAAAAATGAATTTCATAAAGTCTACGTAGACTTTAGGGGGGGGGGTTGTAAAAAGTCTACGAAAGTCTACGATGGGGGAGGGGGGGGTTTGAAAGTGTCAAATTTCGGTCTACGTGGTTTATGAACAGTCCCTTAGTGGCATATTTCTTACCCAACCGTATGTAATTATGCACGACATCCTTACTCCTTCCTATTCTTCTGCCAATCTCCCGAAGAGTCAGACCTAGTTCATGGAGGATAGTTACTTGTCCTCGCTCAAATTCAGTCAATCGCTTGTTTTTCGCCATTTTTACTGCAAATCCAAGAACAAAAAACATAATGAACAATATTTATCTCATATAAATAGCCCATGTATTCCTAACAGTACCAACGATAGCAAACAAAAAATTGAAGTCTTACGCAACAACAACAGGTCCAAAAAAGGGGAAAGACAGTCTGGCGGTGAATTGCGTCTTCATATTTATTTCCTATGAAGACGAGATCAACAATTGAATCTTGTCACACGCACATGCTGTAAGTGAATGAACCGGTCATGAACATTTGTCTTTTTAATACAAATTCATTGATAAGCGTGTTGCTCAAGTTACTCTCACTGAGAGAATGAAACCATTGAAATCATTTTGTCGTTATATTTATTTCACACTGTATAATGAGGATTTTATTCCGACCTCTTGAAAATGGTTCAAACTTTTGAGAGTGGGACCAACGTCCATATTTGTGCCATTTATTTAGATTTTGGATTTTTAATAACTTTACATGAACCTATCTTATTAAATGTCTTTTTCATCAACCAGATGACAGAATGGAAGGTGCCCGTATTGGCCAACAAATTCTTTGTACAGCGCTTCCCTTATGATGATGATGATGATGATGATGATGATGGTGGAATACTACCATCTATTGTAGCAAGGAAACTTTCCATACGAGTGGAATAATCTGAAGAACGACCTGAACAGGATTTTATTGAATCCTAGAGAGTTTGAGTTGTTTAGGATGTTATTGTTGTTTGTGATCATCAAGCCCCTGTATGAAGGGCCAATTGCGCTTGGACGGGCCCGTAAGCAGAGACACAGACAGGATCTCCCTCCAAAAGCAAGTTCACACCCACAGCACTAGAATCGAGCCCTCGATTGACAGAATAAACCCAATAGATGGGGTCGTAGAGGCCACCCTCGTTCCGCGAAATATTAACAATAGGGAGGAGGCTGTCCCATGCTGCCTATCCAAATCATTTGACTTGGGTGCCCTGATTGTCCCTCCCTTTCCCCGTTATATATTATGTCATAGATATTTAGTATATTTTGTAGTGGTCATATGATTACCTACCTTGTGTTAGAAAATCTGACTGAAAGTAAAGTTGGTTAGGGTTAGCGTTCTTTACTAGTTACTCTGTTTCATATCGGTGATTCTGCGTTTGAAGAGCTCTGTACAGCCCTTCCCATATATATCCAAACTCAACACTTCATCACATCCAAATACTCTCAAAAGGACGGTATCGGATGCTTTTATGTCTCGTTGGCTGGCGATTCCCTTTCTGATTCCTTCGGCTGCACAGGTGATATTTTTTCCAGTGAATATTTTTCCTGAGCGACGACATGCTCCCCTTCAAGTGGTAATCCTGTAAATAGAGACTAAACAAGCCGGGCTACTCCTCGGATTGATGGCCTGTCATATCATTAATAGCTGATATATCTAAATATATATTCAATGTTTTGCATTTTCAAACAAAACTTTACTTTTCCTAACATTCAATTTGTTCAACTACATTGCACAAACTATTCAACTACTGGAACCAGTAGCTACATCAAGCAAGTTGAACCCTCTAAAGAGAGCAATCTATGCTCATACATTTAAAGTTACGATTGAAGGATTTGGTGAAATTAGAGTCCTTCGAAGCCACTTGTGCCTTTTGACAACTTTATGCTTCTATTGATTTCCAAGCTTATTGTTTTAGAACCACCCGGGAGATACTTGGTCCTATACCCAATGATTTAATTATCTCCAATCTGTTCAACCAATCGCAATGTTTTGTGACATAGAGGCGACCGGAAGTTTCGATAAGCTTCATCCCCCATTAATGTAGACTACTTTCTTAGGAATTCAGCGATAATTAAACGGTGCAGGCCACTCTACAATATTTCTTTCAACTGCTTCTTGCAGAGTGTGATAGCAATCCGTGCTCTTGCTTTATTTTCTCAAACTCTTCTACTCGCGATGGTCAGCCTTTGATATATAGTAGACTGCAATGATCAATTCAGACTCGGCTTCCTACAACTTTTCAACACCTTTCAGGAACCCGTTTCGAAGGGTGTGTATACATAATTGCCGGATCCAATATTGACGTCTAGATCGTCACATCCTGCACAATTTATCTACTGAAATATTTATAGCGAATTCGTTTTTGATCCAGTTTCAATCTAGATCAGGTATCAAAATTGAGTCGGCTTGTTGTGTGTTAAGCGTCAGTTTGTATGGTTTTATTTGTAACTCGTATCGGATTGAATTTTGCACTAACAATAAGTTCGGATATCGCAGGTTGGAACTGGTTTCAACCTAGGTTCAAAAACGAATTCGATATTACAAAATACTTACAAAGCATGAGAAGACTTTTTTCGTGCAACATTCTACAAAGCATCATTCAACTTATCAAGCACATCCTCGGCTTGGGCAGAACCGATGAACAACGTTTGAAACAACCTGGGATTTCAACTTGGACCAGAAGCGAATGGTTGTTTGTAATTATTTTTTCCCAGCCGAATTTGTTGGCTCATCGTAGCATTAGGTGCACAGATAGTGCCGACATCTTACCATAGAGAGCAGACGTTCATCTTCAATGTGCCACTTGTGTAAAACTAAGTAGGCGCGCTGCAGTTGTGCGATAAAGGTCATGTCAATGTTTATCAATACAAAGCCTAGCACATAACCTGAAAAGATTTGTTTGTTTATCTCTGCACTTGCTTTTTTACACCGGCTGCCCATATTGGCTTTTACACACGTTTTTCAAGAAAAGGTATATGGACATCAATTTCTGTTCTCTGTGATCTTACAGCGTAATCTTCCGGACAGAAGGTGTTAATGCACCAGTCACTAAACAACGAGCTTTAGTTCTAAAAATGAAAAATCTGGCAGGAAAACGGCACAAAATTTATCTCGAGTTCAATTGCATTGTTTGCCGAACCTTGTGTACAGATATTTTCCCAACTCTTTTAGTAAACCTTCTATTTGTCTGCACCCTCTGAAGTACCAAAACCTTGAAATAAAAAAGAAACTATTATTCGACGCTGGAGAAAGCACGACGTGTTTTTTGTCTCTTAGTGAAGCTCAAAAAAATGAAGAAACGACCACAGTCCATTTAATCGATCGGAACATCTCTGGCGGCCCCTTAACGGAGCCGGATATCGTCCAAGGCGTAGCGATAAAAACGAAAATTGACGGGTTTTCTATCAGGAAAACTCGATTCTTGTGGAACATTCGTGCGAAGCTTGGTTTCGGTCGAGTGTGCGTGTATGCTACCGACGAAGTTAGTGGCGTGCGCACCTTGGAAGAACGGAACACGAATGACATGTTCAGCAGAACGCCTGAAAGGATCGAACAAAATCTGAATCCACACCGATAAGTGAACAAACGTTCTGGGCGCAAAGCGAAGAAAGAAGAATCGCGAGTGATGGAAGAAGCCATTTAAGGCTCTCGTTCATCAGAGAGGGGCGGTTAAGGGGCAAAATTGACAAGAGTAAAGAATGCAATTGCGCCTAGTAGATGCTGCTCCAAATCCTAACCTCAGAAATGTGCAGCACTTTTCTGAAACTGCACACAAAGACCAGCAGAGAACCGTCACAGTGAATATTGGCGTTCAAAACCAAACGTATGCCCTTCCCTTCCTCTGACGAACGACGACGTGAACAAGAAGAACGATAGGTAGTTCGAGACTCTCGTATAATGAGCTCGACTCACTGGAGGCAAAAGCGGCTAGAAGCAGCCATGCTGAAACTGGAGCCAGCACCTCCGGTTCCCTCAGGCAGCCAGACATCGACGTCGTCGCGCTATGTCTGCAGCAGTTTATCCCTCCGCCAACCGTCCCATCATGCCTACCTTGATGCGGGAGACCGACGGAGACTTGGTATTCGGTTCAAGTCCGCGTTCAGGAACGTAATGGCGCGATACGCTACGGAATCCACCCGCTTTCATCAACCGTACACCACCTTTCGTAACGCCCTGGTTGGGAAGGCAGCAGGAATTATTGACCGTAGATCATCAACAACGGCGATTACGAGGCAGCTTGGGCGATCTCTTCCGACCGACGCTTGAAGACAAGCGCCTTATAATCGACAAGCTAACATCGAAGCCTAATCTTTGCTCAAGCAAAAATCTCGAACGACAGCCCTGACGCTGAGCTTCGTGAAGTTGGCTTGACGTTTGCGTCAAGAACGTCCAGGCACTGGAAAACCTGGAACTCGCCGGGAATGGCTTGGGAGAGCAGACGTTGATAAATCAACTTTCATCAAAGATGGATAGAGATACACGCAAGGTGTGGGAATCGAAGCAGGGACCGGGGTGCTACCATCGTGGCGTCGAGACCATCGAATTCTGGGGCTGCGTTGCCGAGTAATGGAAAAGCAGAACCGAACACCGGGTGAATCGAACATTACGAAACCGGTTCGACCGATGACAAAATCAAAGACACCAGTGATTTCAAACGAACAAAAGCGTGCGCAATGTGCAGCAAATAAACCATGAACTCGCATAAATGCGAAAATTTTCTAGAAAAAGTGTGAGCGAAAAATATGAAGCTCGCTGCGCAGAACAGGTTCGCGTGCCAACTGCTTGGCGAAAGGGCATCAGAACCACTGAATAAGCCTGTCGAGCTCCTGCCGCGTAAATGGTGCGGTAAGAAGCAACGTCTCATACGTTGATGCACCAGGAAGACACCAAGAAAAGAAGAAAGTATCAGTACACCCACCGGTAAGCATCGAAGCGCGGAAGAAGGTGCCCTGTGATGAATCGACAACGAGCAGCGTCGCGTACCGCTGAAACGGCAACGCAAGAGCCGGGCGGTGTGGCTTTGTGCATGTCACTGACTGACCTCAACGCCAGAAGGGAAACCCTCTTCACGACTGCTGTAGTGCTGGTTGAACGGTTGTGGTAGCGTCCCTCACCCGTGCAGAACACTGACCGATTCATGCTCCCAGAATCATTTTTCAGTAGATAACAGAACGACTTCGCTACCCAGTTGGCGCTCACGAAAACACCGTGGATGAATATCAAGTTAGCGGTCTGAATGGAAGGTGCCGCACGAACTGCCGGCACGTAGTGCGGACGACAGCTGAGTGCCCTGGCGTGTCAGAACCTTTTCGGCCGAACTTGAACCGCTGATTGCTCCGGAAGATTACTGGTGACATGCCGGTAAAGCCGATTGACATACAACGAACTGGTATCTGCCAACCCAGCTGTCGGAGACCTCGCCGGACCCTACTCTGCAATCAACGAGGTAGGGTTGATATGCTTCTAGGATGCAGATATTTTCTGGGATTTAATTAAGGCATGATCGTATCGTCCCTTGCCGAGAACCTTCCTCACCAGAGAAACCGAACTCGGCTGGGTGATTGTAGGAATGATTGCGGAACTAACACCCAGCTCGTCGCTCATGCACTGTTCTGCAACCGCCGTCCGCCACGATTTGGGTGACTTACTGAAACGCCTTTGGGAGATCGAAGGAGCTGGAAGATTTGAAAGTGAGTTTCACCGACCACCAACAACGAACTGCATTCAGCACTTTTCGTTGCACCTTTAAATCGCTTTGCAGGATGGAAGATTTGTAGTGCGACTTCATTTAAATGAACGAAAGAGTGAACTGGGAGATACACTCCGGATGGTAACAAAACGGATTCCTAAGTCTGGAACGACGTCCAGACCAGAGGCCCGACCTGAAGGCCGAATATGAAGTTTTATCCGTGAGTATGAACGACTCGGACATATGAAGGAAGTTAAAATAAGCCTCAGCGAGAAGCCAGGGTCTGCTTATTATTTGCCACATCATTGTGTTCTCGGCCGGGTAGTACCACTAACGAAATTGAGAGTGGTCTTTGACGGCTCGCGAAATCGACGACTGAGTTTCAATCAACGAAACGTTGAAGGTTGGGCCAATTGTCCAAAGGGATTTGGTGTCGATTCTACTGAACTTCCGCTGTTATCGATTCGTTTTTATTGTTGACATACCAAAGATGTTTCGTCAAGTATTAGTGCACAGGGATGATAGCAACCATTCCAGCGCATACCTGGAGAGATGACTGGACACAGCTGCTAAAGGTATTCGAATTGCTCCACGGTAACGTACGGATGGCTTCGTCACCGTTCCTTGCAACGATGGCACTTGTGCAACTAGCTGACGACGGCAAGCGAACAGTTTCCATTGCGCAGCCGCTGCACTGAAGAAATCCTTTCATGGATGATGACGCTTGGTGGAGCGAATACGATTGAGGAAGCCAAACGATTGTGCCAAGAACTACTGGAGTTGCTGCGAAGTGGTGGTTTCGACGCGCATAAGTGGTGCCTAATGAACCAGGAATCCTGGAAGAGATCCCGAAGAACCTCTGGAGTACCAGCATTCGATTTGAGGATGCACTGACAGGCAGTCGGAAGACCTGGGTGTGGTGTGGTGTGGCCTTCCAGGATTGTTAGCCGTTCAGTATTCCGCCACTTGAAGAGGACTACCAGTCGATGACCTGTCGAAAGATACTCAGTGAAGCAGCAGAAGCTTTTTGATCCACTGGGCCTCTGCTGACCGGTAGCGTACAACAGCGAAATTGATTTTTCGTGAAGTTGGATTACCGAACCTCAACTGGATGAAGAAGTACCGGAAGTCATTGCAAAATGCTGGCGTGATTTTCGAGAAGAACTTTGTTGAACCGAATGATCTCCAACTACCACGGTGGATTCTGCATGACGATACGAAACTCGTTGAACTTCATGGAGCTTCGGTGACGCCTCTGATGAAGCGGTATGGTGCGTGCCTGTATACACGGCTGATAATCAAACGGTTGTGTAACGATGAAACTCAGTGTAGCAAATCTCGAATTCTCTCGAAGAAATCTGGTAAGAATAAGGCCATTACTACTCCAAGAGCGGAACTCCTCGCCGCTTTGCTTCGTCTCGTATGGCAGGCAAAACAATTGCTGCCATGGAATTGCAGTTTACTTCTGTAACGCTGTGGAGTGATTCGACGATCGTGTTGAGCTGGATTCATGCTAGGTCCCCAGCTGTTCTTCAGCAGTTTGTAGCGGAATAGGTTGTTGAAATACAGCAAACTTACGAATCAATTCAATTGGCGATATATTTCGACGAATGATAACCCTGCCGACCTCGTTTCGCGAGGACGAACGACCGAAGAATTTAATTCATCGTAGCTTATGGTGGAATGGGCCCGCAATACTGCAACAACCCGCAATACTTATTGAAGAGCCACCACCCGTACCTGAACGCGAACCTCCTGAGATGCGACCGAGTATCTGTTGTGCTGTGACAGCTTCTCGTGAAGAGGCTGCCGATTTTTGAGATGGTTTCGAATTTCCGAGAAACTTCAATCGCATCATGGGACATGGTTCGATTTGCCTTTCTATATTATCTCGAAGAAGAAGATGCTGACGAAAGGGTTGCTTACTGTTCAAGACAAGGGACTCAGGCTTTGAAGCTAACTGTACGTTTGGTCCAACGAGAAGCTTTCAACCGGAATTGCTGGCGCTCAAGGAAGGAAATGATGCTAAGCATCGTCTACGAAACCTCAACCCATTCATTGATTCAGAAGACGGCGTTCTCCACGAGTCGGAGGACGAATCAAACGGGCTTTGTGCCATCACGATAGTCGCCACCAAATGCTATTACCAGCAAAACACCTCCTGACCGGCATGCACTGATTCGTCACGAGCATCTGAGTAACCTTCACGGTGGACAGTATGTCTTTCTGCAACTGTACGCCAAAGGTTTTGGCCTTCCATGTGAAGAATACCATCCGAAAGGTGATTCGACAATGCCATTCCACTGCTCCTGAGCAATCCACATGAAGACAATGCAGTTGATGGTGACCTCCCATCCTTACCGAGTGCGAACCTGCTCCCGCTTTCTCTCACTCTGGTGTTGATTTTGTGACCATTTTTGATAAAATCTCTTACCGCAAGCACGCAAGCCAATGATCACTGAAAGGACACATCTGCTCTTTGTTTGCCTTAGCACACGTGCCATTCATCTTGAGCTTGTGTCCAGCTTAACGACTGATGCCTTTCTAGCTGCTTTCTTGGAGACGATTTACAGACGACGAGGACCGGTCAGACAGATTACCTTGATAATGCGACAAATCTTGCTGGCGCAGAATCCGAGCTGGAACAGTTGAGCAATTTGTTTGCTGAAGAGCACCACATCAAGCAGCTTACTGGAGTTTTGTGGAGGCCGTGCAACTACCCGGAGTTTCATTCCACCGAGAAGTCCACACTTCGGTGGAATTTGGAGGCCGTGTAAAATCGGTCAAGCACCATTTGAAGAGGGTTGTTGGTGAATCAGTAGCTAACTTTCGAGTGAGCTGTCGACTGTATTGGTACAAATCGAAGCGGTACTCAACTCGAGACCATTAACACCGTGTCCGGATGACCCAAATGACTTTACCGCCATAACTCCTGCTCACTTTCTGTAGTGACGTCAGATGCAACCGATTCCTGGAGCCGTCGTATACCAATTTGAAACCGTCGACGTCTTTCACGGTGGCAACTTGTACAGGCCATGCAGCAGCATTTTTGGAAGCGGCGGATTTCAGAGTACCTGCCAGAAATGCAGAACCGCCAGAGTAGTCAAGATCACCAAGATCACAACACAGGTGCTCTGAGTGCTCACTCAATGACGCTAATAATCCGCCTATGCACCGGGAACTCGGCAGAATTATCCAGATCCACCCAGGCGACGATAATATCACCAGGGTTGTAACTCCGCGCACCGCCAAGCGTGTATTGTAAGCGAGGCGTGATCGGAAATATCTCTTCTTCCACTAGACGTAGTAGTAATTCGATGATTGAAATAGATCATTTCAACGCGGGATAGATGTTTGCCGAACCTCTGTGATATTTTCCCAACTCTTTTTATAAACCTCTTTATTTGTCTCGCACCTTCTGTATACCAAAACCTTGAAATAAAAAGAAACTATTATTCGACGCTAGAGAAAGCACGACGTGTTTTTGTCTTTAGTAAGCTTCAAAAATGAAGAAAATAATTACAGTCCATTTAATCGATCGAACATGCATGATGCAGCCATAATTTCAAATGCAATTCATTTCAATAACCATATCAATTCAGCCTCAGTTGCTGCATCTGGTGTACTCAATGAGTGCAGTCGAGAAATCTATGCACCGGATGCTCGTTTTGACTCGCGATCGCAACACAGCCGCAATTGACTTCGACGACGAAGAACCATCCATATCTCCTTATGCCTCGCAGTATTCGTGTGCTCCGCAAAAGCCTGAAAACCTTTGGATATTGTGAAGGCCTTACTGAAAAATGTACAAAACGCTTTTTTATCGCGGTGTTTTCGAGCCCGCAAACAAGGCAGTCATTCGGATCAGTTTTCTTCGACCGTTCAAGGCGGAAAGTGTATTTCCTTCTACTGTTCTAAAAATGACCCGAACATCAATAATTTGTTTTCATGTTCAGCATTTCTTGTTTGTCTGAATGGAACTGAAGTTCGGATAATATTTACCTGAAACATTTTCAACTTGTGACCGGAGCGAAGTAGCGTCGACATCGATGGAAAATATTGCACGATTTTCATCCGCCTTTTCGCCTTTGTCGATTGTATAATCGGCTGAATCACGAAAATGCTTTGAGCGCGCATACGATTCATGTAGTTTGCATGTTAAAGTTGACTAATATTAGAGGAAACACAAATTTCCGAGCTCAAACGCTAATTTTAAATTCCTCATTCTAGAGCCGAATTTGTCAGTGATGAAACATGACGTGTTGCCAAAGTAAAAAATCTACTGTTTTTACGCCGAAATATTCCGTGGTAGAGATTATTGCCGTAAAATAGAGACTTTAGTGACAAATATTCGGAAAATAGTGACTTGTCGGTGGAAATAGTGACTTTTTAGTGACTGCCTTGAAAATAGTGGCCAAGTCACTAAAAAGTGACCCGCTAACAGCGCTGCAAGCTTGACACGCTTAATAAGAAGAAAGAAGAAGAAGGTTTTGCATAGAATATTGTTCGTATGTATGTATGTATGTATGGTAGCCACCATCCCCTCTAGCCCTTGGCTTGGATGCAGCTCCACTTAATAGCAAGATCAAATTGGGCCACCGATCTGAATTCGCACTATCGCTGTATGAAGGGCCAAAAACGGAGGGGTGGACCCGTAAGCAGAGACACTTACACGAAATCCACGGGAAATTAAGAATCTCCTTCCAACGATATGATCCAACAAATCGAATAACACAATTCGCAATACTCATTAAGCTTTCTACAGGATGGCTTGTTAAGAAGGGCGCGTCACTCTCCCTGAAACTGTTGGAGTAGAACTCGCAGCACCACACTCGAATCGGTAGGATAAGAAATGATACTGTTTGTTCCCTCCTAGGCTCAGGCAGTCAATCAAACCATCGTCCAGTTTCAGCTTGAATGATATCCTGGTGCTCTCTCCCAACCCAGTATTTATTATATTTATATAAATATAGATGTAATGTAATAATAATATGTTATATATGAATATATAGTAGAGCAAAAATTATATAAGGATATTTAGTTAAATTATGTAATAGTTGGAGTTCACGAGCCTATGATAACCATGTTAAACTAAATTAATTAACCTGCTGAAATAATATTATTAAGGCAGTAATAATAATATGCAGCTTCGTACCACTTTGTATCACTGATAGATGACTGTATCTCTGGAATGTGAAGGTCATCTTGTTATTCATTGAGGTATAAATATCAATAAAGCATTCAATTGTATATAAAACCATAATATTATATTATTACGTATTTAATCAACATATAGATATGTCACCGACAAACCGACATGAAACTCAATCTTCACTTTTGATCAAGAATCCATAACGACCGATTCAAATGTGCAGCGATCCCATCTGTCAAAACCCTTAGAATCATTTGATCTAGATCAAATAAATGTGCCCAGAATAGCTCAGACATGAACCATCTCATCAAGTTCCCAAGCGTGTTCGTATACCGGCCGGATCACCAATCTGAAGCGATTAAAATCTTATTAATTATTTTATTACTTCTTCCCTAATATTATATTTATGATATGCAATTAATAATGATGAACAGCTGTGTTCCTCTGAACCGCTCAAATAGTAGTTGATGATCGTGTACTGAAATGTTAAGGTCATATTACGTCATTTAATGGAAAATATAATGAAGGAATTAAAGGTTGAGTGGTCGAGAGAGTCGTCAACATTTCTATTAATGAAAATATGCTAGAGCTTGTAAAAAACATGCATCATATAATAACACATACTAGTATCTACACATCTATATATACATCCATTGCTACTTTCGAGAAGGCAACTCCGACGGTGCTAGATACAGCTGAAAATTGATCCCCATTCTTACTGCTGCTTCTACCAGAAGATGATCATCCTATAACCGCAAGACCTCCTCTCCTAAACTGTATGGTACCTGAGAGAAATTTACCTTTCTGGCGTAATACATGTAATGAAATATACAGAATTAGGCTATGAATAAACAATGCCCTATAAGATAAAATATATAGTGAGGGTATATTGTAATATGAATTGAAAATTACATGTGTGCCGACTGCTGTTTTGTTGCAATTGTAGCCAAACTTGCGCATCCATTATGAACCAGAAAATTTAGGCAATGTATGACCGCCATCAAAAAAAAAAAAGAATTTTAAATTTAAAATTATTTTGTAATACCTGACGACCTGGAAGACCTAAAAGATATGAGAATAGAAAATTATGATATGATTTACCGGTCGCACCCCCTCACTTCGCTATTGTCGGATTGACAACATTGCCCAGGCTACGCCAACCAGCGTCTCCATGTTTCAGCTGGCAGTCTTTTGTGATCATATGACTCGTGAAGGCGTGAGGTAGGAACTTGTGAGGACCAGAGGTCGGTCGCACCCTCCTTAGAAATTGTCAACTCACCATTTGAAGCCCTTTGCATAGAATATTGTTCGTTGGTCAAAATTATGAAAACGCATACTATATGAAAACAGTGCATATTATACATTTTAATAGTTACCTAAAAGACGCATGGTGAATTTTGATGTTCCAGTGACCGTTTTCTAAAAACCAAACAATCGTGACATTCTTGAGAACACTAGACAACACTGCCATCATGGTTATATGAGAACTATGATTTGATTGATACTGTATTTCATCCGTACTGAAACACCAGCACCAGAAAACGAAAACAAGAACAATCGATGCAAATCAATAAATTAATTCATTCATAAAACAAAAACCATTGTAATGGTTCAATATCGAAAATAACATGCCACCATAATACGACTCAAGGCATGGCAAAAATATTGATAGAATATTATGGCGATTGTTTCCGAATTCTCGAACTTTATGATAGCTAACATCTAGATCTACGAGATAACTAAATCAGCTTCTCATTATAAGATGAGCAAAAATTTAAAAGCTGTTGCTGTAATAATTTCAGTTATTCGCTAAAAACAATCAAAACCGTCATCACTCTCATCTCCAACTAAATTTCGCAAAAGCAAGACCACGGGCGGTAGACAGTCGGTACTGCTGGGCCTCACCCTGCAGCATTCAGAGCGTGCTGAATAAAACATGCTTTGCAAAATCAAACAAACGAGCATTTACACACGTGTGCACTTCAACTCCTACCCACACTTCCCTGGAATGGCGGGTCAAAACCACACACAGTAACTCAAACTCCCGGGAAAAACCATATCCGTTTAACACACATGACCATACCACTGTCGGTCAGTGCTGGTGGGAAAAGAGTCCTTCGCTCACCCCGCCCGGCGCTTCACCAAGCAAGCAATTTCCCCCAGTGAGCCCGGTGCGAAAACCCCGGACTTTTTGGTGGTGTTTTTGTTAAGTTTTATTTAATTAATCCATCCGGACTTAGCGCAAACTGGAAGTGGCGGACGACGTGCCGCAAATCTTCCAACTCAACCACCATTACCGAGCATTAAAATGCGCTTTAAATTTTAATCCCCACTAATAAACCGGACCCGACTCGACCTATCTCTTAGTGACTCTTTTAGGGCTTTTTTATGCTCGCGTCATGTGAGTGGGGTGCGCTAACCAACCTAATTATTATGCAAGGATGTAAGTGCCCAGGACGGATGAACACACTAAAAGAGCGCTTAATTATAGGAAACGCTTACCACTTGTCCATTATGCATCGTCTCGTGCAGTACAATGAAGGGATTTCTTTCGGCAGCGGGTGACGCCTAACATTTTATGATGATGTATTATGAACTTTATAGGGCATGAGAAGCAGCATATTATGTTTGCAATGCATAAAATATCACTTGGGTCGCTGGATTAGGTACCGCCTTTCAAAACTTCATGTCGTCGGCCATAGGCTTGCACTTGATGCCGGAGATGCTTTTATAGGCGGCCATTTTCGATGCTGCGGCGGTGACTTCCTTGATTGCAACGGCTACCTTCTTCGGTTCGGTCAGGAACCACACCCACAGGTTTCGGTTGTAGCGCCAGAATTTATTGTTCTGAAAATTAAACCCGAATTAGCATGAACTGAAAAGGTGATTTGTATTGATGTGCGTGATATCGGTTTTAAGAATGTTGTCATAAGAATCATAAAAATATAAAATACACTCTGAAAAATATTCACGTTCGGTTTACATTGGCTACATTGGCGACAACGATTTTCAATTCGGGACTAAACCAAAGGTGTTTTACTGTTTTTGAACGTCGTTGGCACGGCTAGCATTTCTGCTCGCGTTTTCAGGTAAATATGAGTCAGGAGACATATCAAAATACTATGGCGAAACGGGAGGACCCCGGCATTGTGGTTAACATCTATAGCCGTCAAAGTCACGAGTTCAATTCTTACCCTCAGACAAATCACAAAAACACCCAAAAAAAGGTGTTTGAATGACTACGATGGGAAATGAATTAGTCCGAGGCTGAAAATCGTGATAATAAAGAAACAAATAACAAAATGCAAGCCGTGCCGAAACCGTTATCCTGTATTTGTTTCGTTGCAGCACACATTAAATTGCAAATGATATGAATACATGTGCTGGTTGGAAACTAAACCTATCGCATATTCGGACGTTTGGTACGACTGTGATGTAGCATGTGCCAAAGCCAAAGCAACAGAAATGGGATCAGAAAGCGCACAAATGCGTTCTAAAGGGTGTACGGAATCAAATTGCGACACACACAAATATTCGGCAAAATTCGCCAGTTCAACCAATCATCTTCAATCTTCCAGGGAGTAAAATAAAACATGTTATGATTTTTTTTCCATTGAATCCATTGTTTCTTTGTATCTTCCTCCGATTTCAATTCCTTAGGATGCTTCCGAAGTGCCTGCTTCATGATGGCCCAGTATTTTTCAACTGACCGCAGTTCCGATGCATTATATTATTCCGATGCTTCGGCACGAAATTGACCTCCTTAGCCTTGTACCACTCCAAAACCTCTTTCGAGTAATGGCACGAGACTAAATCCGGCCAGAAAATCGTAGGATTATCGTTTGACCTCAGAAGAGGAAATAGACGCCTTGGGAGGCATTCTTTTAGGTACACCTGCCCATTGACCGTGCTTCGCTTCCTACACGAGCAAATTGCTTGCTAAATCATATATTTTTTGGCAAACTTTGACATTCTGTGCTTTCTAACGTCCTCCGGCACATCGAATTTATGATGAGCAGTGAAAAACTGGGGCCCCGGAAGCTGCCGGAAGTCTGCTTTTACATACGTCTCATCATCTATAACGAGGCAATGTGGTTTCGTCAACACCTGGGTGTAGAGCTTCCGTGCACGTGTTTTATCTACAGTATTCTGCCGTTCGTCACGATGAGGCGCCTTTTGGACTTTGTACGTGTGTAGTCCAGAGCTTAAAAATATCATATTCAATTCTCAAATTGCACCCTGACTGAGTTAAAATATTAGTCATCACGCACTGTTCTTAGCGAACATGAAGTAAACACAAATTTGCCTTCATGAATCTCTTGTGCAAGATGAGTCAACTTGTTTTGTGTTGCTTTACTTTGATCATTCATTCGTTCCGCAAAGCAGTGAATGTACGTAAGTGCAAACAACTCATTCAATTTCAACGTTCTACCGTGAAGACGAAAGAACAGTCATTCATTTGGAGAATCAATGAAGTGAAAAAACCAAAACTTCTCGAATCGATCCTGCAAATGCCTTTTCTCGAACAAATGCCCCACAAACTCTGTAGCGATTTCGGCCATTTAGCTCTTTGGCTTCCTTTGCCTTCAGCCATGTTCGGGAATACTTGAAATCCTGTGGCAGAAAAAATCACTCACGAATGCGAAAATGAATGACTGGTTACCAGAACATTCAGTAAAGCAACCAAAGTCTCTTGAGGCTTGAATAGCCGTGTCCTTTGCTGTGGTGTGAATGAGTTGTGTGGAACACAAGGACAACGGAATGACTGAGCATAGCAAAATAGTAAACACGAATATATCGCGTGACTGATAGAACGAAATGAAGAGAGCGAAAATTGTACCTACTGAATATTTTTTTTACTCATCGTTCACGACGGCTGTCATTTTTTTCGAGCTCTGGCTTCTGAAATACGTCTTGCAATACACTCTTGCACTTTCCGGTACCTTTCGGTTCTAAAGGTCCTTGGGTACGAAAGCGATCCCGTTGAATTTGTACCACTCCAGGACAACATTTGAATAGTGGCAGGAAGCTAGATCCGGCCAGAAGATAATGTTGATTCAACCGAGGAAGCAGACGCTTCTGAAGACACTCATTGAGGTAAATCTTTCCGTTCACAGTCCCGGTAGTCACAAACGGCACACTTGTTTTGCCACATAAGCAGATGCTTGCCAAATTATGTATTTGTTGGCAAACTTTGAAAGAAGGATGCTGTCGGATGTCCACCTTGACGTTAGTCTCATCATCCATGTGACAATAAAGCTTCGTCAGCATCTGGGTGTACAGTTTCCGGATCCGTAAATTTCCCACCGTACTTTGCCGTTCGTCACGATTTGGAGCCTCTACATTTTGAACGTATGCAATGCCTCCCGGTCCTTGGCTCTCTGAACGAAAGACTTGGATAGACTCAACTTTTTTGACCACATCCCTGACCCAAGCATTGGGATTCCGCTTAAACGATTTCACGACACGCTTATGATCCTGATCACTAATAGAACATCCATTCTGACCGCAATTTCCCTTCTGTTTGATGCTCAGAGTAGCAACGTTTATTCCACGACTCACATTTGTCAGCATGATTCTGAGTCGTTTTCCGATGTCCCGATGAGAGAGTTGAGGGTTTTCCAGGTGTTTTCGCAAAATCAATTCGCGATGTTGCTTTTCAGGTAACGCCATTTTTTTCCAGTTTTCGAAAAACTGACAGCGACAAAGATACAACAAAAAAAAAACACTCTAAGCTAGTTATACGCAAATTTTGAATAAAAAATACCCTATGGGTAATTTTCTACAGCGTTTTTTTTTCCGTGATGCAATTTGATGTGGGACACCCTTTAGTATCTTTGTTTTTATTTTGATTCGCTATGTTATTATGACAAAATATTTAAGGGTGTGTTGGTGTGAGTTACGTTATTAGGGAAAGCATTTGGCATGGGACCGAGCTTGGGACCGGTGTGCTAGTACTTCCTGAGCCAAAAAATACATTCATTTTCTTCACGACTATCCGCTGGTTGCTCTGTCTACTTGCGAGGCCGAGTATATGGCATTATCGTCAGCTGTACATGAGGATATATGGTGGAAGTGTTCGAAAGGATTATTCGAAGATGAGCAAGTCCTTGTGATTCACTGTGACAACAAGAGCACACATTCTGTGGCGAAGAATGGTGACTATCATCCGAGGACCATACACATAGCTATACGTCATCATTTCATCCGTGACGCCTAGTTCAAAAGTGAAACCAAGGGGGGAATAGATCAGCACAGACAAACACAAAGCATACGGTTTGATTAAGTCGTTATTTTCCTCAAAAGTGAACTTTTCTCGTAAAGCAATAGGATTACAAAATACAATGGATTGAGGAGGTGTATTAGAGACAAACCTGTCTAAACCAAGCAATCCATGAATTATTGAAGATTGTACTAGAAAAAAATGTTTTTTTTTGTGTATACATTTTTATTGAATTGATGAAATATATAGTAAAACTTATTCAGAGTGTAATGTTCACATATGTGTTTAAAAGTGCTTCGACATCGAAAAATTATAAGCGCGGTCGTGAAAAATCCAGGGCAGCGAGCTGACAACAGAAGAAAAGCAAAGACGACCGAACGGCCGACCCCGTGAACGCAAGGAATTACTTCAAGTGCAATCCGAACCATTCGATTCGGGTCATGGCTAGTCAAGAAGGCTAATTCTTCCGTCTGGTTCGTCCAGCAGACATTGATGCGGGCCGGACGTCATGTCTTCAAGGTAAGGAAGGCGCCTAACCGAATCGATAAATAGAATACGATGGCCAAATCCAGCACCAGGAAGCTGAACCGCGAGTGGTTGATGCAGTGGTTGATGCGTACATTGAAGTGGACACCAAGTAGATCCCCAGCCTGGAGTTTTTCGTCGGTAAGTCCCTCCTGGATGTTCCGGAAGGAGAAGATCGACCAATTACCCAAGAAGTACCTGGTGTCGGTGGGTGCGGCAAATTCAACAAGGCGTACATAACGACCGACACCATCAAATGGTGCTGCCCTTCCTCCGGTCCAACAGAGGTGACACACTGTTTTGGCCGGATCTGACGTCGTACCATTACGTGAAACTGGTGGAGTGGTGCGAAGCCAACGATGTTATTTTTGTGCCAAAGGAGGCAAACGCCAAAGCTTCGCTCAATAGAAAAATTCTTGGTGATTATGAAGGGCAACCTTAAGAAAACAGGGAATGTCTTCAAAAACGGCAAAGAGTGGAGGCAAGTGTGTAAGTGAGATGGTTTAGTGAGATCGGTTTAGTTCAAGGTGAGCGCATTTAGCCTAGGAGAGGAGGTTGAAGAAGGCACCTTTGCAAATAGCAATAGCTTATGTGTATTTATTTATTCCTTGTCTGTTACTTTTTTTTCGAGAACACTCTTTATGTAGCGGAATAACTAATAAAATTTTCATTCCATGTTTGTCCGTTACCAACATCACACGCGTTTTCCATTTACTCTGGCCCATCTCGAATGAAAGCAACATAGCGGGGTGAAAATGGTACATCTGCAGCTTTCAGACATAATGTACAAGATAGACCAACCAAGTATCATTTGGTATCAGATATTCTAGTTGATCAGTATGGACTGTTCATTTTATTAGGAGGATACTTTTGTAACGCGATAAAAAGCAGAAACTTGTTTGATTTTGATGGAATTCAATACACTGACACCCGATTGTAATTTTTTATCTGAGTCGACACAGTTTGAATTCAGCAAAATGGGGCGAATTGATAAGAACACTAGAGTTTTGATTATTGAAAAGTACTACGAGAGACTGTCTTAGACATATTGCTCTAATTGTGAAAAAATCGAAGAGTGGTGTGCATAAAATCTTTAAAAAGTTTGGAGAGGAGCATACTGTGGAAGATCTGCCAAGATCCAAACCCAGAAGCAGCGCTGTTAACCCGCAAAAGGTGGAGAACTATGGTGAGCTTGTGGTTAGCAGCCGAAAAATCGAACTCAGTCCGACAGGTTGCCAAGAAACAGGGAGTTGGTTTGGCATAGGAGATTGGGCCACTTGAACATCAAGAGTTTTCGGCAACTGGCCCAAGGTTTGGTCGATGGCGTGAAAAGCAACGGAGGTGACCATGGAGAGTACGAAGTTCGCTCCATCGGCAAGCAAAGTAGACGTCCCTTCAGCAAGCAAGGCTCCCTGCTGATGAGAAATTTGGCGATATATGCGGTCCGATGGAGGTATGTTCTATTAGAGGTATCTTGTCTTCGTAGATGATAAATCTCGGCTCGGCGTATGTTGGAATACTTCCTGACAACGAAATCGGAATCGGAAGTTTTGAAGGTATTCAAGGATTTCCAAGCGATGGTGAACAACGAACGACTACACACCGGAGCAGAATGACATGGTAGCGCTAGCCAATCGATCAATCATGGAGGATTAGCAAAATCGTTCTGGGCGAATTTGTATTTGTTGAACCGTTCGCCTACCCACGGTCATGGCGTCACTCTAGAGCACGGTGCGCAAATCCTTCTCACGTCCGAGAATTCGGATCCAAAGCGATGGTGTTCATCCCGAATCAGAGGCGAAGAATGTGGGACTCCAAATGTCACGAATGCGTGCTGACTGGTTTCGACGAAGAAACGAAAAGGTACAGGATGTACGATCAAAAGTCAAGGCGCATTTTCAAGAGCTGAAACATGAATTTCATCAACGAATCACACCGGAACTTGGTCCGGTTCGAGCGGTGCATGATGTCAAACGATTTCTTACGCTGATCCAGCTAGATTTCGAGGAGGTCGTTTCACTATCGCCTGAAATTGATGAACATCCACCGCAATTTGAAGAGCCCGAAGAAAATGAGGACGATTTTTTCACAGACTACGAGACCAGCGATCGGAATGAAGATACCAGCGAAGTTGCTAGCGATGAGAATGACGTTTCTGTGATCGACGTGACCCCTGTGCTCTCACCGCCACGATCTTCATATCCACCTGGGTCCACCTGTTGAGGCGCAGTGGTTGGGAGCACAAATTTCCAGGATCAACATTGAAACCTGGACCTTGACATTACTACCGAAGGGCAAGACGGCCATCAAAGGCAATTGGGTTTTCTAGACGAAACCCGATGCAAGTGGAATCGTGGATCGATACAAGGCCCGCTTGATGAACAAGAGCTACTAACAGCGAAAGAGGGTGGATAACAGACATTGATGTCCATATACCTTTTCTTGAAAAACGTGTTTAAAAGTTAATATGGGCTGCCGGTATAAGAAGCAAGTGCAGAGAAAAACTAACAAAACTTTTCAGGTTATGGTGCTAGTCATTTTATTGATAAACATTTACATGACAGTTTTCTCATAACTGCAGCGCCGCCTACCAGGAACATAACGACATACATTTGAAATGTCGGTTTATAGTTTTACACAAGTAGCAGACCGAAGATGAACGTCTGTTCTCTGTGGGTGGACTACGAAGAAATTTACTCCCCTGTGGTTCGTAACAGTTCACTTCGGTTCCCCTTTGCGTTGGCGGCTAAGTACAACTTGTGTGTCGATCAAATGGATGCCGTCACCGCGTTCCTACCGAGAAATCTGGAAGAGATAATTTTCATGGAACTTCTTAAAACCAGAAGGACGTCCACTAGAGTGTTGCTTGAAAAAGGCATTCAATGGTCTCAAGCAATCCAGTAGGGTTTGAAACATCAAACGCAGCACCGAAAAAGTTGGTCCGCGTATGACCGGTGCCTGTATTACTGTTCGTTGCGGTCTACGATGACGATGTGATGATATTCTCAAACGATGAAGCTTTGAAAAATAGACTCAAAACGAAGCTCAGCAGTACATTTCGGATGAAAGATTTGGGACCTGTGGAGAGCTGCTTGGGCATCCGTGTTACCCGAACGGAATGTTTAGTGCCGCTGGGCCAGGAAGCTTACATCGATTCCATCTTGCGTCGATTCAACATGCTGTTTCTACTCCGATGAACGCTGCTGAGAAGCTCACGAAGGAACTAGTACCAAAGACAACAGAAGAGGATGAACGGATGAAAGCGATTCCATTTCGCCGTGAGCCTACTGAGTCGTTTCAATTTTTGTTCCGGACCAAAGCACAGGGAAGCAGTGCAGCAGCTTCTCCTTTACCGAAAGGAGCATCAAGAATTATGCTTACGAATTTTGCGACGGACGATTCGAAGGACTGAGCGTCTGTCCTAGACGAGTGGATACGTATTTCTTCGGCAAGGCGGAGCAGTATCTTGGAGCTGTGGACGGCAAACCACTGTATCACTATCAATCTGCGAAGCGGCGTACGTGACACTGGCGGCAACCGTACAAGAGGCGTCACGGTAGCGAGCTTTGTTGTCGCATTTCGGTGAAATGGACCCGATCTAATTGCAGTGTGACAACGAAAGCACGATATGTACGACTCGGAACGGCGGATATACACCCTGGACTAATCACATCGACATCCGACATCCGTGATGCGTTGGACCGGAAGATAATAAAATTGAACTAAGTCAAGACAGATGACCAACTTGCAGATGGGTTAACAAAGCCACTCTAACGAGTCAAGCTCTAACCTAACAGACGCGCTATGGGATTGACCCTTTGAAGACACCAGCTTAAGGAGAAGTATTGAAGAGCAGTAAGCTGCGTCAATCATAGTAAGCCAGTGTGTAATTAATTAGAAATGAATTTTGGCTCAGCTTTTGGCCAAAATCTACTAGGGTTGTCTAAACTACACTACAATATTTCACAAATAACTAATGAGAACAAAACAAAATCCAATCCCAATTGCGGAACAACTGTGGCGGTGAAGGGTTGAATAGACTTACCTTGGGTTCGTTGATATTGTGCTGATAGTCAGTCTTCAGTGTCCTCAACTCCTTCTCGATTTGCTCCATTTCGAAACTTAACCGTTGAATTCGTTCCTGATACAGCTGATCGAAGAACTGTGGCTTATTTACTGGCCCATCAAATACGTATTTCGTTAATAATGTTTCATTTTCATTCCTGTTAGAACGTAAAAGACAATCAAATTTACCCTAACATCAAAAACTTTTGAAATACTTACAATTCACTGATAATCTCATTCATGTTCTTGTAGAACTTCCCATTCACGATAGACTGCAGATTTTTGTACGTCCGCTTCTTGAAGTCTTCAAAATCCTTCAAACAGTTCTTCAAACTCAATGATCGATCTCCGGTGGACAAAGATTGGCTCAAATTCAGCGCACCCATAACTGCAATAATCTGGCTCACAAACTCTTCGTATGCTTCGTCTTCTGCACTATTCCTCTCCAAGGCTTTTACCGCTTCGATCCGTTTCAAGCAAAGCTGAGTTTCTGCATTCATTTCGTCACTGTTGTCGAATTTGTTTTTCATCTTCTCCAGGTCCAACTGCATTAAAATCCACAACAGTTCGGCGTTCATCAGTGCACTCGATACTATTTCAGCTAGCTTCTTTATGTACTCCAACCGACTGATGGCTCGATTCAGTTTCAATTTACTGTTTTCATAGAGAATATGCTCGATTCGATGTTCGTTCGTCTGGCGAATATACATCTCTAATTCCTGCTTGAGAACGTCAATTCGAAGCGTGTCTTGTTCATTGGTACACTTAAGTTCCGCACAAATTTTCCTACGAACTCCAAAATTTAAAACATGCTATGATAAATCCATAAAAAAAACATTACCTCATAAATTCTATTTTCATTGGCTGCCAGCTATCTTGCAAACGCTCCATCATCCTTTGTAATCCATGGTATTCATTACTAGCATCCATCACCTTAGTTTCTTGCAAATCGAGCCGAGATTTAATGCTTTCCAGCTGTACGATTATATCTCTGTGGTTTTGATTTGGTTCGTATTCGGAATCATCGAAATTGCGCACAGCAAAATGTTTCCGAATGTACATCTCCAGATACTTGAGAAATTGATCGCATTTCATGTTGAACTGTTCGATGGGCATCTGATAGATGAAAAGAGGGGGATTTTGCTGAAAAAAACAAAGAATTTCAAAACACATCCTTTTTCAAAGGAATTAACTAATAATACAGCCTGGACGTAACACTGATGCATTTCGAAAATTTGCTGCTGTGTATTAGATTGAATTTCTTCAACAAATTTAGCTTTTTCCGCACATTCCGCTGCAATTTTTTCATGCCTGATCTTGGCTTCCAGATTCTGCAAGTCTAAATCGGATATTTCTTTCAGTAGGGACTTTTCCGTGCTTTTAGCTTCGCAAATTAGTTTCTCATATTGCTCTTCAATTGTGACCAACTGCTCAAGCAGCTCCTCATATGCTGCGATATCGGAATTATTATACTCAAAAATATTTGCATAGTCCTCGCTAAGGATCTCCAATTCAGAGAGAATTTCTTTTTCTGATAAAACGAGACCGTTGCTTTCCAGATCGGCATATCTAATTGATATAAGAAGCACTTGTTTTATCAAATATATTCAATTAAAAATTAGAAACAAACTTACTCTCGCAACAAACTGTCCGCTATTAAATTGTCCTCACCTACAGATTGACCAAACCAGTCGAAAAACTCCTTGAATGAGACATCATGCAGGAACCACAGACTACCCACCTCAACGCCAGTTATTTGTCTCAGGAGCTGGAAGTTATGTATGGTTACGGTAGTATTTTCGTAAATAATCTTACGAGACACATGTAACAATAGTCTTACCTTAGCCGAATCGTCCATTGTTGTCGCTCTTTTTTAAAACAAATTCAGTTACACTTTTTACAATGTTTAAATTACACCCCGAAATGCACGACTTGAGTCCGATTCGCAAACGGAATAACGAATAAAAAAATTTAATTCTTCTTTTGTTTACATCAAGACTAGCGCCATCTCTACGCGATGGTTAATTACCAAAAATTAAAGAAGCCTCATTGGCCAAAGTTATGGCACACTCAATGTTAAATCAAGCCAGGGGCCTGGCAACCCTAACCTATTTACGCTCCCGCTTCACCTTACTCAATTTTTGAGTACAATTGCATGCTATCTCGACAAAGATTTTTCATTAGGGCCTAACTGACAAACGTAAACAATGACTTCTTCCGTAAATTTCACGTGGTACAAAGGCTACCAACGAAAGCCTCTAATTCTATCGGATAGGGAAACTCTTCCTCTTCGAAATGACCGTGGTGGATTGATTAGTCGAGTATTCAATGACGGGAAATTCGCCGAAAAAGCCATTGTTTACGTTTGTCAGTTAGGCCTTAATGAAAAATCTTTGTCGATCTCTTTGTCTCTCACGGAAATGTTACTCAATTTTCGTAAGAAGTTGATCTACTCAAAAATTGAGTTGATCCACTTTTTAACGAAAATTGAGTAGCATTTCTGTGAGAGAAAAAGAGATAGCATACAATTGTACTCAAAAATTAAGTAAAATGAAGCAGTGAGTGTACTTGCGTTTGATAGTATGCAACATATCACGGGCCTCATTTGACTAAAGGGTCACTCACAACTGAATTGCGGATGCGTTGACGTAAATTTGACAGAAAACATATGTAAAAATTGGGGAAATTCACGCGAACGCATCCACAACGTATCAATTGTGGGCCAGTCATAAGGCGACGTTAGCTACTACGGGTACAAACCCCAGTATTGTTTACAAAAAAATTAATCGTTTCACGTTTGGATGTTAGAGATGTTGACTACAGGACAATTGACGAATTCAGGTTGAAAATAGATGAAGACACCGAGTGGTGATTAATCTGACTGCTCCCATGTTAAGTATAGGACGAACATTTAAAAATACTTCTAAAAAATTAAAATGCAATTCTAATTAAAAACGGTTTGTTGTATAATGAAAGAAAAATCCAAAACTACTCAATAAAGATATTTTCAGCAACATAAAAATAAAAAAAAAACCATGCTCCATTTGTACGGTTCTGGATTCTTCTTACATCATACAACAAACCACTTTTAATTAGAATTTCATTTGAATTTTTAAGAAGCATTTTAAAATGTTCGTCCTATACTTTTACTTGGCAGCTGTCAGATTTATCACCACTCGATGTCTTCTTCTATTTTCAACCTGGATTCATCAATGGCTGTTCCTCAGGTTCCTTTATCAAACCAGGGACCTTCAAGGTCGTTTACAAAAACCCATTAATGGGAGAAATAGACCATTTGTCTTACTTGCGTGGCTCCGTAGTTTCTTATACTATTTAAGTTTTTATAAAATTGAAAACCTGAAACAAGCGGCGCTTTCCACCAGCAATGCTTCGCATACGATTGGGTTTTGAACTGTGTTTTCACCGAGGGGCAAATCACTCATGCATTTTCGATTCAGCCTCACGTATTGAGAAGTGCATTGAGGCATTTTTCGAACATTTTTCAACGCATTGACGCACTTTAGTACGCATTCATTGCACATTTTTGAATGCATTTGATTTATTCGTGTATTTTTAAGCGCATTGAATGCGCTGGTGTACTTTTCAACGCATTTTTCTCAAATTTCTACACATTTTCGATTCAGTTATGCATACTTGTCCCTCTCCTCAGTGGGAGACAAGAGCGAATATACCACTTCCTCTTCTCTTTTTGTTCATGCAGGAGCGCTGCACGCAGGAGCATACTCACCACACTCTTCCTTTATCTGTAGTTTTTGAAATGAGCTGCGCGGTGAAATTAAATCACTTGCCTCTGAAAGCCACTGGCGAGTAAACTCAGCGCTCTGAAACGCACTGCAGTGAAAACAGAGATCCGCACCCCAGAGAACTCTGGAGTGCGTTAACTGGTCAGATACACTGATGTTGATTCTCTAAATAAGTAGCGTTTGTGAATGGTTTGTCGTTCAGGTTCCGGTTTCCATTTTTATTCATTTCGGTTTTGATATGTTCGTTATAACGTATAAATTTGACCTTGGGAATAAAGGATTGCAGATTCTTGTAATGAAGCGTGTACGAAACCATAGGCAATATTATTACCTTTGAAAATACATTATCTTGCATAGGGTAAGGCTGTAATTGTTGCGGTACCTTTGAAGCATTAGATTTTTATAGTTGTGAATGGAGACTCCATAAGCAACTATAGGAACCTAACATTCACCCTATACAGGATAAATAGATTAATGTTTAAGGAATGGGAGTGTGGGTGTCTTATGCGTGGTTAAACACGCCACAACCCTAACCATAATGTATTTCCTGGCGACGACGGATAAAACGCTCTGCGCGTTGCTAAGCAAGTGCACAATAGGACGGCTCCATATAAAGCAGTGGCCTTAACTACATACAATATTTGAATTTAAAATTAATACATTGATTAAAAATTCACATATTCTAGGGGAGAGAAGAGTAGTTTTGGACACTTTTTCTTTCAATTTTTCATTTATTTTGTGAACGTCGCCAGAGATCCCGAATTCATTCTATTTGTCATTTGGACATCGAAGCATCATAAGAGTGGGTTAAAGGTGTGCGTTTATGCAATTTTGAGTTGTTTATTTGCATTTCGGAAAAATACATATTTGTCCGGATGTGCCCCGTACGTGGGGTAGTTTCGGACAGTCATGGGGCACAATGACGCAGTAGACTGCTTTTTATTTTAGATCTAGTGGTGATAGAAAGAGGCAATTGACAAATGACAAGGAGGGGGACGGGCCTGGGGATTGAACTCTCGACCATCTACTCAGTAAGCAGAACGGATAACCACTGAGCTATCCAGCCACGTCTATGATGAAGTGATTGTGTTGTACCTAAAAACTGGTGTACTGATGATAAAGTGTCCCAAACGACATTGATAATAAAAAAAAACGAACATAAAATGTTATCAACCTGACGACACTGATCTTAGTCGACCTGCAAGACCATACACTACAGTAGCGTGCTTGCCACCGCGTGGGTAGTCACCCGTACTACCATTTCTTCAGGTCCGTTGGGGGAGCACTTAACGTCAACGTACGGTTTTCAAATTTAAGTATGTTTGTTTTCTAGTCAAGACGAACATTTCAAGAAGTGGAATTCTTGACTTGGCAACTTTTTTCAAAATAAGGGGGGCACATTCGTAAAACGAAAATAACTTACACAGATTCATGAAATTTTTAGTTTTCTACCTATTTTTAACCTACAGACCAAGGCTGAGGTCCAATGACAAAACTTATAACTCTAGAATAACAATTGAAAAGAGGGGAAAGCGAAAATGTGAAGAAATCATCTTATGTTGGAGCTACAGGCAAGCTACTCTAAATTCGAAAAGTAACATTGTTTCTTTTTATAAAATTGATAAAAAATGGAATTCCTCAGTTAATCTATATGATGCATCGGGTAATTACATCTGGCCAACACAGTGAATTTTAATATTTTCATAAGCTTAAGCAAGGAGGAAATCACTATGTTTTGTGCCAATATATTCATCAGTTGTGTGATTACCAGTCATCAACTGTACCGACTGTATCGACTTTGTACAAATATAAGCATCTGAATGTGCCCAAGTGCGACCCAGGTGGGCAGTAATGTAAAATCTTTGCTTTTTGGCGCTATTCGGTATACCGACTGCCTGCTTTACGAGTTAACGAATGTACCCAGATAGAACCAATGGTGTCAGAAATGTTTTTGCATGGTGTGCCCGGAGTGAATCGCCCCTAGAGCTTTAATTAATAATTTGATATTATTTAGTCAAGCCCGTTTTATTTGATATGTATCCACTGTTCATTTAGCGTGTAAACAACAAACAAAAATAAGTCGCTAACTCTCACAAATTTAATGACAGGAGAGCCAGAGTATTCAGAGACTCAGTCAGTAAGGGTATTTCTACGGCGAACACTAGTGTTAAGCTCCGAACGCAAGGGAACCGAAGCGGAACGATAACCATGCAAAAAATACCCGATTCAAATGAATTTGCTTGCCGGTTAGAAAATTATTAATCTTCATATATAAACCGGTTAGCCATTTTGGCGTCATTTGAAACGTCGTAATCAGAGGTTTGGAAAAATTGCATAATAGAAGAACTATTTACTCCTCAAATAGTTTGTTTTTGAAACTGTTTGGGTGAGATATGTTGAATCTACTTTTTTTTAATATCGCAGTGCCACGGATGGCAAGAATTATAAATACCCATTTGAATCTGATCGCGAAGCAAGACACATTTCTCGCATGACCGCAGATTGTATAGCAAGACCAAAAAAAATGATCTGCAAAATTTTGAAGTAATAGGGTATGTGTCCCTTGACTCAGCCTATTATGCAACCATCGATTACATTTTTGATTATAACTCTTAAAGTTTTCAAACTGAGATTCAACTAGCTCTACACTTGCTAAGATAAGTTTAATAAGACATTTGGTAGTATGTATCACGAAAACTCTTTTTATAAAGTCAGAAACTTTCAAGGGATATGGATTTAATGTCGGTCTACAGGCACCTAATTGGGTCTATTCTTGGATGCGACTTCGAAAATTACACGGAAGTGAACAACTATAAGATGATTAATATTGTCTCAATTGCTTTGGATTACATCGGTCATCCTAAAATCAACATGATTTTATTGATTATTGCTAAATTAATGACACATTTTGTACAAATGAAGGAGCTAAGCTAACATTACATCCCGTTACCCTAATATAAGTAGGGATTCCCCCGTTGCGTAAGATATAGGCCATCTTTAATTTTCTTTCTAGATTTGATTGACGCATTGGTTGGACGTAGTTCCAAAATCTAGTGGAACTTATTAGTTTGCAGTTGCTAGCCAATTGAAAAGTTTTAGTGAGTCCTCTTTTATCAAGAAAACTGTTGTTATAAGTAAGCCTAATCCAACCGACTAAATTTGTATTCCAGTATCGTGTAATTGTCCAAAGAAATCCATGGTGGTTGAGCCCAGTGAGATTATTCTGTAAATTGTATGGAATGAAGCCTAACCACAAAAAAAATTAGTTCTTAGCTGAATAGGCTTGAATGTTTGCTAACAAAAACCAATAACACTATAAAAACACACAATAACTCTGTTTGAGGTTCTGGTAACTATTCGTCACATGAAAGACCAAAGTGAAAAAACGAGATTGTAATATGGTGCGTTCTTTTTTACTTGAATGACCTAATATCCTTTAAGCGAAGGTGTTACGCCCAGGTAAATGTAGGAGATCGCGTACGCCGCCAAAGACTCCCCAGCTTGTAGCTATGTCTCGTCTGCGGGTAAGTGATATTCCCCAGCGCATCACGGGCCATCGGAAGTCGCCACTCTTCCAAGGTGTGCATACTGGTCACCAATTACCGGACCCATCCCGAATTCGGCCACTGACAGCATCATCAGCATCGAGATGTACTACATGGCTGCAGAACACCAAGAAGCACAAGGATAGATCTTTCCGTATTATTTATAAATAGTAAACCACATAGAACAAAGATAACTGAGCGAGAATACGAATAAATGGGGCAATAAGAACGAAACCGAGTCTGGACATCTTTTTCTGGCGTCTTGTTGGGATGCAACTGTCAAAGCGAGCAAAAGCTATGGAATTTGACAGATCTATACTCGACAGAATTTCAAATCAAAACAAAGGGAACGCCAGTGCCATTCTTCATTTATATTTTAATAAATCTATTATTATAACAGATTGAGTTTAAACATGTAAACATTTTCTTACGCTGAATGAGATGCAGTTATTGATACTTTCTTCAACGGTTTCTAGATATGATGATTTTGCAATAACGCTAATTTAAAATTTAAATCTAGAGTTTATCATTCTATTTCATACAAGCTGAACCAAATGAATGAAAAATTAATAGAACTGGCGCTTTTTTTTATAATTTTTGTTATATTTCTGCAAACTAAAACGTAGGTGTGTGTTTTAAATTTAATCCTCGGATCGTCAGTGTCTACCATGGCTTTTTTTCTGTGTTGAAGCATGTCATAGACAAAACATTTATCTTCAAACTACACCGTGTCCTGTCAGTTTGAACGTAGTTTTCTCGTTCATAATCTGATATTAACTTCTTGTGCATAATGTAGCACTAAGAATAACTGAAACAGCCCCCATTCTTGAATAAGAAGGGTTTCTATCTTCTATCAGAACCTGCTGCCTATCGGAATAATACAAATTTGTGTTTCGGTTGCCTGGATAGTTCTCATGTTTGGTTGAAATTTTTGTTTCATTTGTATGAGAGCACCTCCCCCCAGTCAAAGAAGGGGTCTCGAACCATAATAAAAAAACATCTTGCCTTCAAAAACCACCACATGCCAAACTTAGTTCAATTTGTATGAGAGCCTCCTTCCCCTTCTAGAGAAGAGAGGGGTCTCAAATCACCATAGAAAAAAATTTCGCCTCCAGAAAACCCCACATGCCCAATTTGGTTTCAATAACTTGATTCGTTCTTGAATTATGCAGAAATTTGTGTTTCATTTGTATGGGAGTCTCCCCTTTCAGAGAAGGGAGGGGTCTCTTACCTATCATAAGAACATTCTCCATTACCAAAAAACCCCAAGACGAAACATGTGGTAAGGCATTGAACAGTTTCGAATGTGCCCCACCAACACCCGAAACGAATAACTACTAAAGAAATAAGCCCTCTGTTTCTCCATTATTATCTTATTATCACGTTTTTTCCTTGTATATCGGTTAACAAATTAGGTGGAGTAGTTATACATCTAAGTCATTCTCAAAGGAATTGAAGAAATCCTCACGACTTTGGACTCATAAGTTTGGAAACATGCATAAAAAAGGGCATTGAAGATTTTCTAAAGATTTGGCTCTGCAGAGCGGTCTCTCAAGAGGACACCAACGAGAACTAGGTGGGTGCGCTCGAGAGCACAATTCGTTCATTTCACTCGAGAGCGTGCTCTCAAATTTTCACCACAAATTCTCTCAAGAGACTCCCTCTCACACTTGGCTTGTTGTGCACTCATCGTAAGCGTGGTGATTTGCTCGCCAGTGTGGCAACTGGTTCATCCCCAGAGGAGGCAAGCAATATGTATGTGAGAGGCGCACTTTGGTGAAATGCCATGTATGCAGTTATGTATGTAATGATTTGCCCCTCGGTTTTCACCTTTTAAATGTTTTTAAAATATACCTGATTTTTATTTTTATAACAGTCTAATGGGTATTTTATTACCCATTGCATGATTGAGATATTCCCCCATTTTATGGCACAGAGGCATTCTTTGAAAAAGGGTGTTTTTTGCCAATAAATGGGTTTTTGCCAGGAGCCTGGCAACCCTATCCCATTTACTAGAGTTTGACAGTGTGGAACATATCACGGGCCTTATTTGAATGAGGCCCGTCTGACGTTTGTTACTATGGGTAGGAACAGGAGCTTTGTTTACAAACAATGCATCTTTTGACATGAAATTCAAATCTTTTGAAAATCGCTGTCCGCCAGGTTCCTGGTTTCCGCAAGCAATAGTGTGGCGGACAGCGCACACGGAGGAATAAAATTACACATAAATGGGTGCTTTTTCACCCACCTTGGAAACAAGGTGAGTAATAGGTAAAAATAAAACGATCTTTGATGAAACTTGTCAGAAGCAGATAATTTTTCATCTCCATGCGAGGCTCTAGGAGTGGACTATAATTTGTTGCTAGAACGAATAGAAATGAAGAGAAAGTATTAATACTTCCGTATAGGGTAACGGTAGGCTTTGAAAATTGAAATATACAAGTTTGAAAACGAGCGGAGGGCATTTGAACGGTGGTATCCGATTAGGCACATAATCTTGTACCAAGCTACCCAATGCCGGGTAGGCAAGGAGGAGGATACACGTTTGACTGGTAAAAGAATATGCAACCGATCGACCTCTTATACTATCTATTGCTTTGATCTGGTTCTAGCGATTTGTCCCTCTCCCAATAATGCCTAACATGAGTGAGAAATTATCTCCTGCTGTTGGGTTTATTTTTAGCATGTTTAATGCTTCGTTTGGACAAAAAATGCATACACGGACAGAAATGACGTGGGATTGAAATAACTATCTCGATAGTTGATACCTATAATGAACACATTTTTTTTCAACCTCAAAATATGTTTAGCGTTAAGTAATTTTTGACTTGAATCAACCATACTTAGAGTTAAAAAGCCTATTTTTACACATCCAAAACCAAAATGTTATAGTTTCAACCAGTGTGTATGCTTGTAGCAACTATACAAAAAATTTGAACGACAACCTGATAGTTTTCAGTCCAGTTCGAGGTCACCATGGCATCCAAAGAGGAAAAATATTCGGACGAAGGTCTTAAAATTAGATTTAAAGCATAGTATATTACATTATGTAAATGAGAAGCTGTATTTTATAATGTGTAACTTTGTTGAGCTATTATTGGAACAATAAAAATATAAACATAATCGGTCTTAAATTAATCCCAAATTATGTGATGCATTAAATGCTAGGGGTGTCTCACTGATATCGAGCGCAGCAAATTTGTATCACATTGCAGTCACTTCAAAGTGAATAATCTCGATTTCTTCGATTTGCAATTTTCGATCGATCTAGTAGCACGATCAATTTCTTTGTTTTGTTTATCTCAAATTCCACCGGGCTGCAAAAATATTGAATTGAGAACAACTTTCCCCCGAAGGTTCTTCTCGTTGAGGATGGAACATGCGTACAGCAGCAGGTACAGTACGATCATCTTTCCAAATCACTAACGGGACACCACGATGACATACTTGTTGTGGGCTTTTAAGAGGCGACTGATGCATTCAAGGTAGTTGACGACATTGAAAGCAACTCGCTCGTGGATACAGCATATGTTTAACTAGCACTTTAATTAACAAAGGGTGCAGCACCGTTTGTACTGCAATATTTTGGAACGGATAATTCTTTCAATTCAGTGAAGAACCGTGAAGAACGTGAAAAACCGACGGATTCACACAGAGCGTGAATTGAAGGAAAACGGCATAGAAGTAATTGGTTATGCAATGCTCGAGCGAATATCTTTTCTTCCACAAGCCGAAATGTTGCTTTGGAGACAGTGGTTTATCATGCACGAAGGAACCGAGCCACGGTATGCTCAAGATACGATATACTTATGCAATAAAATACGAAGCCACTTTCTCAAATCAACCGGCAGTATGGAAATTGATATGTGATAAAGCTACAATTGGTGAACAAAATCATTCATTTAACTTTCTGTTTCACAGGGTGTTAGATGATTACAATAGCCCACTTGCAACAGCTTGTTGAGCGACACTAAAAGGACAAGTATACATTAGTGGCTAATGATTTGAAACCTTGTGATCGTATGAAAATAAATCCAACTGAAAAAATCACGAAGAAGGAAGTAATCGATTATCACAGACAACATGTACAGGGCTCCAACGGCACAGTCGCACTGTTAAAAGCGATGTCTTATATTAATATGAAGTTTAATGATTAAAAGTTAAAGCCACTAGATCGAATTTTTAAAATATGCTTTATGTTCCTTACTTTATATCTATAAAATAACTCAACCTTGAGTGCAAGAATGAGAATTGAATAGTACTAGTTAAAAATTTAACCTTGATCTGACGTCTGACGTTGCTGAAAGTCGAGTCGTTGCTAAACACGACTACTGCGTCGCATGTTCTGTGCAGTAATGTGCAACGAATTGAAGTTGATGCAGTCACTTCAAATTATTCGAGTAAGCTTTATTAAATGTATTTGATTGAATTCATGTGAGACGCCCCTTGATTAAATGGCATTCTCATTCGAGCGATTTCAAAATCGAAAAATCTTATTCAGAAACAAAGTTGAAATGAACCTAAGCATGTTCAAACCAAATATTGTTATTCAGTTGGTTCAACTATAATCATTGTTGAATTAACTGGCACTGTTAGCCATCTGTCCAAATATCAAGAATATTTTCTTCGACATAACCATTATATAGTTGATTGAACTTCACCAATTTGTTGACAGGTGCTCTTTGGCTATGTGTTAAGGTTTTGTACGCTACAATTTCTATGAAGTGTAAGATTTGTTGTAAAGCACCAGGAACTGGCGTACTAAAAACTAAAGACGATTTCAAGAAACAAACCAAAGCATGTGAGGGTGATTCACGACATTTTATGAGTTATACTTCAACATATAGGAAGTATACACCAACGTAGCAGATAATGTGCAGGAAAACTGTTGCTCTGTGCTCCACAGATTCTACCGATTAACGAGCTACCTGTTCTCCTAGAGCGGATGTTCACCTGATGAGGGGACCGGTCAGCCTCTCATCGACTCCCGTTGTTTGGTTCGTCGGGTATAACTTGAAACCTCTTCTGATTATCGCTGCCAGAATTCGTAAACATCCACGAAGATGATCTACAGAAGATAATGGTAATGAACTTGAAATAATTATTGAAGGAACATATTCTTACCGTCAGCAACACATGCAAAAAGTTCTTTTCTGCCAAGAGACCTGCGCCAAATACTTTAGGTCAGAATCTTTGTTGTAATTTTGTTGTAATTTGAACGCTCAAATGCTTGCTGTATCTGAAAATCTGGGTCCAGTTTTTCCCTTAGTTCATCCATGTTGAGTTGGATCCCAAAATGCAGAGGTGGAAATAAAATTTATGTAAAACCAGAGCGAAGCGGAATGGTATAAAAATTGTACTTGTGCTCCTGATAAACTCTGAATGTTTCTAATTTTTGACGAAATTAATTTTCATCCATAAAAGAGTTAAAAACAAACACCTCTGGAACTACATGAAGCGGTTTCAAGGTTGGTACTTTTAACTCACATTGTATGTGTAGAAATAACCCATCCTTTTGACAGCTTCATAATAGACAGCTTCATAATAGTTTTTATACATAAAATGTTAATCTCAAATCTCCGTGTTGAGTATTTCAGACTTACCGTGTAGCACCTTATTCTGGCCGATGAAAATTATACTTTTTGACATTTTCTTTTATTCTTTTTCGAGTTTTTTTTCTTTCTTGTTCCTCTCCGTTCTTCGTTGTCAAAGCAGAAAAGCCCAAAACAAAGTTTCAGACAGTAAAATCTTTAAAAAATGGCAGAATCATTGAAAGGTAAACACAATTTTTTACTAAATTCTCGCTCGATGGATGTTCAAATTCATTTGAATTCTTGCTCAAGAGTTTTGCAACTAGTATGATATGTTACTGTTACATTTTTTTTGGATTGAATATGCTCGAATTTGGATGAAATACCCTCTCGAAAATCACCTTGACTAATGCCTTATTTTCTCTTTATTATTTTTTGTCCTTCGATTTGTACGATGTCCGGCCAATCTAGTGTAAGTACTATAATTAAGCATTGAAATGTGTTTTAAATAACAGAAAATCCTTGACTTTCAGAATTGTCATGCTGGCCATGCTGGGCTCCATAGGGATGACCATGATCATCCTGGCCTGTGCGCTTCCATCATATAAGTAAAATTATTGACTTTCTTTAATTTAATTTAGTGATTCATGCTTCTATAATTGTCATACGCATTTTTTTTCAGAGTGTGGTGGCCATTCTTCGTATTATTATTTTACATCCTATGTCCCATCCCAACTCTAATCGCGAAACGGAATCAATCAGACGACGATGAGTCACGGATCACCCATTCCATGTTTGCCACCATTGGAATTGTTATCAGCAGCTTCGCGTTGCCAATCGTCCTTGCTCGGTCGCTGGTGGTATGTTTTTTTTACCGTAGGGTGCTATCCGGTTCGGTTTATATTGCTTGAGCTTCGTTTCAGATCCATTGGGGAGCATGTTATCTCACTTTGGCTGGCAATACGATCGCCTACATCACCATCCTTGGCTACTTCTTCGGATACGAATCTGGCGATTCCTGGTAGGAAGGTAGTAACCATTACAAATTCCGTATCATTGTGAACAACAGTGAATGAATTCCAAACTTATTCAACAGAGAAACTGTAATCACTTACTGAATAGGGATATGTCTTCGTTAATAAGAGATACTTTTCGTTGACCACATCTGACTATAGTGTATTAATTATTTGGTCTAATCGATCAGTTATGAAATTAGGAAGCAAATATTTTCCCTAACAACTAGAATCATTTGAACTTCATACTGTACTGAGCAAACTATCGAAATAATAAATGGTGTGATTATTATTTAATAACTTAGCTATGGGCCTTTGTAATCAATTCATTCATCATCTTTTAATTTATAATTCGTTCCAACAAGAATGGCCGTAGCTGAAACAATCAATAACAAGGATGGGACAATTCATTTAGTTTGTGGATAATTCATTTCACAAGCTAAATTTCAAAATATATTGAATGATGATCTTGTGGTGCTGTATCTGCAAATTTGTTCAAGAGTGTGTTGTGATGGGATAAGAACCCATCATTAGTGCAAGAATTACCTATGGCTGCAGGACTCTTCTCAGCAGGTTGTTCTGAGAGAATAGCCTACGTGATGGCTTGTTGTAGCAGGCTCAGTCGATCTCAGTGAGGACCTTCGGAAGACTATGGCCAGAAGGCCGCCTGTCTTCGCATGAAAAGGGACTGGCGACTCCACGAACCCTTGTCCAGTCAACAAATCGTTCGATTGCCTTAAGGCTACCCCCCTAATCCTCGTTGTATAGTTGTTATAGGAACAGTGGAAATTTTTAGCATAAATGATGATTTATAAAAAAAATTTAAGACAAAAAAGAAAATTTCACGGCTATACGGAATCTTAGATTCAATTCCTAATAAAATAGTTGTGAGCAATCAAAATGAGGAAAGATCTCACCGCAGATTGGATGCGTACTTCGCACCAAAGCGACATGAAACATTCGAACGACACATTTTGGACTCTCAAACCTTCCGGTGGGGAAACCCTGGCTAAATTCCTGCTAAGAGCTAAGGCGGTGGCTAATAAATGCCAATTTGGTACTACAGAAAGTGAGAGTAGAGATGCAGCGATAAGGTGATCATGTTAGCACCACTGGAGCTTCGACGCAAAATTCTAGAGAAGTCAAATATTGGTCCGGACAACTTATCCAAGCTGGTCAACTCCCACCTATCTATCCAGCAGCGAGTTCGCGAATTGAATCAACACGCCCATGGATCGGGAAACGGTCTGGAGGTAAGCCGTGGCATTTATGTGAATAAGATTGAACAGAGATCGTCCAATGACTTAAAGCGCGGGGGTCAAGGCCATACCATAACCGAATGTGGTAGATGTGCGAACAAGCCGCACAAGTCAGAGGACCTTTATCCTGCCAACAAAGAGCAATGCTGAATCTGTAACTAACATCGACGGTGCCATTTAAACGTAAGTTGGAATGTCCTAACCGTCGTGACGAATCGATTCAGGTTCAAAATTTAATATCGTTGATGAACCAACGTGGGATTATTTGAAAGGAAGAAACGCTGCAGTCAAGAACATAAGACCATCTAATAAGCATCTATCTTCCTATGCTCAACATGGCACGTTAGAAATTGTATGCATCTTCGACGCCGAGATTCGTGTTGTTGATGGAATCAGCAAGCCTATTGATGCTAAATTTTATGTTGTGAAAGGAGGAAAGCAGAGTCTGCTGGGACGAGATACTGCCAAACAATTGAGAGTCCTTCTGATTGGTCTACCAAGTGCCATGGAGGAGCCTGGGTGGTCCAACATGTTGCTGCCAGTACAGTAGAAAAGTTTCCTACAATAAAAGGTACAGTATAATGAAAACCTTGAAATATACAAATAAAGATTGTTTACTTGATGTATAATTAATAATTTTTTAAGGCGTTCAATTGCGTATTGAAATTGCCGAAAGTGTAACACTAGTGGTACAACACGTCCGCCGTGTCCCAATTGCACTGCGCCAGCAAGTTGAAGACCAAATCAACCGTTTGTTGAGATCCGGCATTATCGAAAGTGTCGTTAAGCCATGTCCATGGGTGTCCCCAATGGTCAGCGTAATTAAAGACAACGGTGACGTGCGCCTATGCATAGACATGCGGCGTGCAAACACAGCAATCAAAAGGTAGTATCACGTGATACCAACGTTGGACGCCCTTCTCCCAAGGTTGAATGGCTCACGATGGTTTTCCCAGCTCGACATAAAAGATGCCTACCATCATGTCGAATTGCATGAGGCAAGCCGGTATATTACAACATTTATAACCCATGTGGGAATGTTCCGATATACTCGCCTGATGTTCGGAATGTGTAGCGCTTCCGAATACTTTCAAAGGACCATCGAACAAATTCTTTGTTCTTGTCCAAACACATTCTACTACCAAGAGGATATTTTTTCCATAGGAAAACTGAAGAAGAGCACGGTAGAGCCCATGCATGTACCCTTGAAACTTTGGAGGCCCACAATGTCTTCTGGAGGCCTTGGCTAGGCTCAACGTAGACCTAGCCAATGTGGGTACCAAGAGAACCTACCATAGAAACGGAGCGGCATCGATCATCGATATAACATTCAGCAGTCCTGGGCTGATAAGCAATTGGAGGGTGGATGATGGCTACACATGCCAAGGGAAGTCAAACCGAGGAATGGAAGATCGCCGGTGTATTGGTGGACAGAGTCGATTGCCGACCTCCGAAGAACATGCCTCCACTCAAGACGGAGGGTGCAAAAGGCGCGGTCAGACGCCGAGAGAATCGAGCGTAGAGGGGTGCTAGTCGCCGCGAAGGCCGCACTAAAGAGGGAGATAAAGGCCAGCAAGCGAGCCTGCTTCGAGGGTCTGTGTCAGAGGGCCAATGCGAACCAGTGGGGTGACGCCTACCGGGTAGTAATGGCCAAAACCAGAGGATCGGCGGCTCCAACCGAGCGTTCATCAGAGCTGCTGCAGGTGATCGTTGGGGGACTCTTTCCGAGCCACGACCCGAGTCCATGCCCCGCCCCCGCCGCCGTAGATTTGTCCCATGACCAGCGTTTCAGTATCCCAGACCGTAACGCTGTCATAGCGACGGAAGGGTGGACGGCTCCGCCGAAAACCCGAGACCACGTGGGCATTGATAACGGCACAACGGGGGCCGGCGACGAGGCGACGGTGACGAATGAGGAACTCATTGCGATAGAAAAGTCGCTAAATGTGAACAAAGCGCCGGGACCGGATGGTATTCCGAACCTGGCCATCAAGACGGCTATCTTGCTGGATCCCGAAATGTTCAGGGTGGTGATGCAAAAGTGTCTGGACGTCCCACAAGGTTCGATCCTGAGTCGGTGCTATGGAACACGATGTACGACGAGGTACTGCGGCTTGAGGTCCCGAGCGGGGTGAAGATTGTTGGGTTCGCAGACGACATCACCCTAGAGATATGTGGTGAATCTATCGAAGAGGTCGAGTTAACGGCCTCACACTCCATTGGCATTGTGGAGAGATGGATGAGCTCCAGGAAATTGGAGCTAGCCCACCATAAGACTGAGGTCACGATGGTGAATAATAGGAAATCGGAGCAACATGCGACGATCAGTGCAGGTAACTGCACAGTGGAATCGAAGAGGTTCTTGAGGTATTTTGGGGTTATGATCGACGATAAGCTGTCCTTTGTCAGCCACGTCGATCACGCTTGCAAGAAAGCCTCAATGGCTATATCGGCATTATCCCGCATGATGTCGAATAGCTCGGTGGTGCAAGGGAGTAAGCGTAAACTCCTAACCACCGCCTTGAGTACCAAGAGCTACGTAAGTAAGCTAGAGAGTATGCACAGGCTTATGTGCCTAAGAGTGGTTAGTGCATACCGAACGGGTTCACACGACGCGGTCTGCGTCCTAGCGGTAGTTAGACATAGTGGGTGCTGAACAAGCACAAAAGCCCCCTCCCCGAAGTAATACCGAAAGATGGTTCCGGGGTGGGTCCAGGGCTTAAGGCACGGGTGAGTTTTTAGTGGGTCGATGAGTTGGCACCCTCATCCCCACACCCTGAGTTCTTCAGGTGTTTGGTTGCAGATTTTCCATTCCGTCTAAAAAAAAGCCCACAATTCTCAATGCAAAGAAATGTAAATTCAAGGTCATCGAGACTGAATTCTTGGGCCAATGGACTTAAGCCAACTAATGAGAAAATAACAGCTGTCTCTACATTCAGGGCCCCAAGGTCCTCAGAAGAGGTTCGAAGTTTGTAAGGCCTAATCGGAGACGTTGGTAGGTTCATACCCGACTTTGCAACCAAAACCTACGAGCTTAGGCAACTGATCTCTGGCGGCTGTCATTTTGTTTGGATGTCACAACACGAAATTCCGTTTAACCAACTGAAAAAGACTACACTTAGAAAATTTTACAGTATTCGGTAATTTTTTACCGAACTTTCAACAGCTGAACGTTCGGTACTCTGTTCGGTAATTAAATCAATTACCGAACGTTCGGTATCCGAATTTTTCGATGAGCCGTCAAAATATCACCGAACAGTTCGGTAACGGGAGATTTGATGATCTGTCAAACGCTACCGTACAGTTCGGTAATCTTTGTAGGTCTGGTACCGAAATGTTTCGGTATTGTTGTTTGTCTGAGCCATCGTTAAACACCAACATATTCCGGATGTTATTGTTTTATTAAACAAAACTACATTTGTTGTTAATGGTTTATTTTCTTAGTTTATTCTTGTTCGGATATATGAACTAAAATCTAGACTAAAATGTGATAATTAATGATGCAAATCTGAAAACATATCCGGAGACATGTTCCCGCCAGTAGGAGAAACCTGTAAACAATTACGGAAAACCTCGATGAGTCGAGGATCCTGCGTACAACTGCTGGCATACCTGCTCCATCACCGTTAATTTTGGGTTTCCGCCACGAGTAGAAAACATTTTAATTTAAACCATCCACACCACCTTCTGAAACACAACCAATCATTGGAACCACGAGACTTCATAGAAAATGGCCTACAGTTTGACATATGACAATACTTTACCGGGCTCCGGTAATTCAGAGTTCGTTTTACGTTTTGTTCGGTAGCAGTGTTACCGTATTCAGTGATTGTTTGTTTTTACCGCATGGATTGTATTTTTTTCTACCGAATACTGTAAATAAAATAGCAACATAACAGATCGTTCGGTAAAGTGTTACAAAATTAGTGTCAAATTATTTATGTTTACTGAAAAATCGGTAATACTTGATGTTTACCGAAATATTTCGTCAATTTTTTTACCGAACAGCAAAATCGAGTTTAAGTGTGTATGCTCTACCCCGGTATCGGGATATTTTGATAACACTCGGCGGACAAGAGTCATAGTAGACGCATCACTCGCTGGGTTGGGAGCGGTTTAGGTTCAATTTTAGGAGTGAAAATGACGATAAACCGATAATTATATCGTATGCCAAAGGCGTTATTGCCAAACTGAAAAGGAGGCCTTAGCAATTATTTTAAGCGTCGAGAAATTCCGGTTATATCTTCTCGGAAGGGAGTTTGAACATGAACCGTCCTCTCACAGTGATCTTGAAAGAAGAAACCATAAAATACCCGGAACCAATCTTTGTCCGGCAAGGATACCCTAAGACGATAATAGTGGTGACAGTGATTATGTGAAATTGAAATGTTGGAAAAAGTATTCGAAACAAGCTATTTCAAGACTTGTCGAAAGAAGTGTGGATTTTCAGACAAATACCGGTTCTCTAGATCAAAAATCAGCTGTTTTAACAGACGTATTAAAAACATGTATCAATAAACTAGTCGAAAATAAATTCGTTTTAGTAAAGAACTCGAACAGCTGGTACAATTTGGATCTTTTGCGTCTTAAACGTAAAAGAGACAAGCTGTACAAGAAATGGCGTAGAACTAATAGAAATATCTTTTTGAATAGGTACAAAGATGCGCGTAACAAATATTCGCAATCCGTTAAACAAACTCGTTGTGAATATATTCAGAGGAAAATTGATTTGCATCAAAACAACAGTAAAGAGTTATGGAAAATTTTGAAATCTTTGTTAAAACCTAGTAATTGCAAACCGCGATCCATAACCTTCAATGGCACATTAGAACAGTCAGAGGACATCATTGCATGTAGATTTAATGATTATTTCGTCGATAGTATTTTGTCAATCAATCAATCCATTGATATAGTAGACGAGCCAGACGAAATAAAACAGCCGATTAATATTAACTGTAGTTTTGAAAGTTTTCACCCAATAGCGTTAGAGGATCTTAAATCTATTTGCTTTTCTTTGAACAAAACGGCTGGGATGGATAACGTAACTGCAAGAGTAGTACAAGATTGCTTTAATGTCATCGGAAACAACCTGCTGGACCTTATTAATGAATCGCTGCCAACTGGGCACGTGCCACAAGTTTGGAAAGAATCTTTAGTTATTCTCATTCAAAAAGTCGCTGGAACGATTAAAGCCGAAGATTTTTGTCCTATTAACATGTTGCACAATTAAGAAAAAAATTTGGGACTTGTTGTAAAAGGCCAGCTGTTAACGTATTTAAATAGTAATAATTTGATTGCGCCGGAACAATCGGGATATCGCGAAGGTCATTCTTGTGAAACAGCGTTAAATTTAGTTTTAGCAAAATGGAAAGAAAATGTAGAGCGTAAAGATACGATTGTTGCTGTTTTTTTGGATCTGAAACGCGCTTTTGAAACGATTTCTCGGCCCTTGTTGTTAGAAACAATCAAGCGCTTTGGATTTTCAGGTTCTGCATACAGATGGTTCGAAAGCTATTTGTCTGACAGAACTCAACGGACGGCTTTTAATGATTCTGTTTCGAGCCCTGTGGAGAACAGCCTTGGCGTACCACAAGGGAGTGTATTAGGGCCCATTTTATTCATTCTATATATTAATGACATGCGACGAGTCTTGCGATTTTGTGATATTAATCTTTTTGCTGATGATACCGTGTTGTTCATTGCAGCTAAAAGCCTTGAGGAGGCCGTTTCACATTTGAATGCAGATTTACGTTCTCTAAGTAGATGGTTAAAGTACAAACAGTTGAAATTGAACATAAGTAAAACTAAATTCATGGTAATTTCGTGGAATCGAGTTATCGAAGACGTCTCTGTTAAAATTGATGATGAGACAATTGATCGCGTTCGTGAGATTAAATATCTTGGCGTGATTATTGATGATAGATTAAAATTTGACTCTCACATTGACGATGTCATCAAGAAAATAGCCAAGAAGTACGGTATTCTCTGCCGATTGAAAAACGATTTAACTATTGCAAGTAAAATACAATTGTACAAATCAATCATCTCTCCTCACATTGAATTTTGCCCTTCCATTTTGTTTTTAGCTAATCAAACACAAATATCGAGATTACAGCGTTTGCAAAATAAGATAATGCGTTTGATCTTGAGATGTAACAGGTTCACTTCCTCCTCTTTTTTGTTAGATGCCCTACAGTGGCTATCAGTGAAGCAGAGAGTTGTGTATTTGACAATGGTGTTCATTTTTAAAGTAATAAACGGTTTGCTGCCTCGATATTTGTGTAATCGAATTGAAAGAGGAAGTGATATTCATAGATATAACACTAGAAACGCGGATGATGTTAGAACACCATATTTTTTGTACGGAGCTTCACAAAATTCGTTGTTTTTAAAAGTATAAATGTTTTCAATTCGATGCCTATACACATCAAACGTGCAGCAACACTAACAGATTTTAAGAGACAATGTATTTCACACATCAAAGCTGCCTTTTGAACAGCTACTCTGTTAACTTTTGACTCTTGACTAATTTTGTATCTTGACGATGTTATTACAACAGATATTTTTGTATGGTTTATTGTTAAATGTTTTATATGTGTCATGGGCCACAAACAAACTATATTTTTCGCCTCGATGATGATGATGGATTTAAAGTGTTTATTTTGTTATTGTAATTTAAAGTAGTTTTCATTTTTTTTATGTAGTCTTCAAAAGTTTGAGCCTCGCGCGTGGTATACAGGTATAAAGGACTTCTATTTGAATTTACAAAAAAATATTGGCCTTTGATGCTTGAGAAGATGCCATGAAATAGTAGTGGGTTGTCTGGCTGATTGTCGGGGAATTCTTTGTCAGTTCTGTTGTGGTTGAAAGTAAAAGTTTGACTAGGGCCGGTCCAGGATTTTTTCGGTTTGGAAATATTATCGATTTCCCTTATTGGGGATATTCTTGGTCAGCCCAAAACTAAGGTGGCGGTTCCATTAGTGTTGAAACCTCACTCTGTAGCGGGCAAGATCGGATATTGGCTTGTATTTTGATAATGTCCTTATACAGGATTCTGTGATTTGAATTGTAATAGAATTTTCTGATCGCTGGGTTTATTTGCGAACATTTGTGGTTGACATCAATAGCTTTTCACAATTATATCGCTGTAAAGCAAATGAACAGTTTTGGAAGAAGTTTATATCTGCAGATACAATCAGTTCGTTTTTGGTTTTGCATAACTGGTTGAATTGTTTTAAATAAATTATCTAATAGATAAATCGTCTAGCTCAAACCTTTGTAGGGGTAAGTGGCGGGACCATCATCATCATCATCATCATCATCATCATCATCATCATCATCATCATCATCATCATCATCATCATCATCATCATAACACTAGATAACGGACGGCAGTTCATCAGTAGAGACTTCGAGGATTACTGCTTCATAAGAAACATTACCCTAAACCATACTACTCCCTATTGGCCTCAAGCTAACGGTGAGGTAGAACGACAAAACAGCTCACTCCTGAAACGCCTTAAGATCAGTCAATCACTCAATCGAGATTGGAAAGAGGATCTTCTGCAGTACCGTTCACTCTTGTTGCATTTTTAAAAATCCTCGTAAATTTAAATTTAAAGTGATGGCCCCGACCTCCCTTACTCTGCTTCCTTTTGGGCGTATGCAAATTTGTTCAAGAGTGTGATATGTAAACTCTAATATCCACAGTGCGAGAGCACTAGTTACAGTAACACATGCTAATTAACTGAAGGATATAATTATAAGTAGGTATTTTTTTCGTATTTCTAGCGCACCTACGTTGTACATTTAAGATTGCAAACAATATAATGTATGGCAAAGTTGTAGAAAAAGCAAACACTATGAGTTCCTCATACGTTATTTTTTGAAATTCAACTTTTGTAATATGCGTTGCGATGGTAATGGAGTAATTCATAGATTGCAAACTGGAGATTGTCATGTTACTTAGTTTATCACTTTTATTCCGATTGCTTATGGAAAGCTTTTTGTGAATCACCAGGATATGAAATCTACCTAACGAGAGGCCAACGACGCTCTCTTAGACAGCAAGAAGTTGGGTAGTTGAAAAAGCAATAGTCAAGGATTCACCATATGCGATAAATAGGATCAGGCATTCTTCCAGGCAGACTTCGAGTCGAGTTATTAGTACGAGACACTGAAGAAGTCTGCACAGTATAGACGAAATACGCGTATCTGTCAAGATAAGCAAAGGTAGTTGGAATTAAATGTAAAATACTAATTTTTCTTCTTATTTCTAGTTAAAGGTATTCCACAAAACAGCTCAAACCCTCTAGGATTCATCACTTAAGTGTTTCGAAGCAGTTTTATTTTAGTTTGTTTTGTGAAATTTTGTGTTAGGAAAGGCGAATACAACTGGCAATGCATTAATTCATGAATTAGAAAAAAAACCGTAGAAAGAGTGCATTTAGTAATAACTCCATTGAATGGGACGATGTTGCATCCACGAATAAGCCCAATTTGGTGCCTATAGACCGACATTAAATCCATATCCATAGAAAGTTTCTGAACTTATAAAATGAGTTTTAATACTTTTCGTGATACATAGTACCAAATGTCTTATCAAACTTATCTTTGCAATTGTCTAACTTGTTGAATCTCGCTTACAGCTTAAAAACTTTATGAGTTATAATAAAAAATATAATCTATCATTGCATAATAGGCTGAGTTAAGGGGCACATACCCTATATATTTTTAAATTTGAATTGACAAAATGATAGCTGAATAAATCCACATTGTAGCCGGAATTTTATTCTTTATTTAAATTTGGAATCCGACCAATCGGTCTCCAGTCTACGGTACCTACATGTTATTCGGAATATTGAACACGAGAGAATCTCACTAATGAGAGCTGAAGCATAGAGAATCTGTGCGGATCATAACTTCTCTCGGAACACGAATGCCGCATGTTTTGAGATCTCTAAGAGAGCAAGAGAGAACAACCGTTCTGAATGGTAAGTTGCTGAATGAATGAGCAATGTTTTGTCTGTGTATTTTGTTCGGTTGGTAAATGCTTTCGCTTTCTCAGAAAGGCATCCGAGCCTCAAAAGAAAATATAAAGAAAATCCGTTGTGATGGGGAGGAAAGATTATATCAAATAGTCATACAAATGACCGGAAACATAGCCTATTCTAGATTGTAGCCACGTTGACGTGCAATCAAGTGTGTAATTGTTGAATCTTACTTCCTTATCACGGGAGCAGCTGTATCATGTTTTCTTCCATCCTTCCATTCACAATTTCACTACTCTTGATACAAAACATCTCATGATTGACGGTTCATTTCATAGGCGGAACGATTTAACATGTGCCATATTCGTTAGGATTGGTTGTACATACTATGAAGTATGAACAAACAGGAACTTGTCGCAGCGGAAGGAATCCAAAATCAAATCCTAGTCGAAAGCAAAGTTCAAACACCCGGTCATGGAATTATATACATTGTGCAAATGATAATGATATGGCTCGAAGGATCATCACAAACAAGTACTGCACTAGGAACATTTGGTTTGTCGACGAAATTCTCTTTAATGGGTCGTGTTTTCCAAAAGAGCACGCGTCTGAATCAAACTGGGGTGTCATTTGGTAATTTCAGCAGGCTGTGTCTGCGATAAATCTGTGGCTGTTTGGGAGCAGTGTTGGCAGGACAAATGTGGAGGTGCCCATAAATCCAGAAAAGATTTTTTTTGGGGACAAATCTAGCATATTTCATGGACAAACCTGGGATCATCTTTTTGGAATGGTTCCATCTGACAACTTGACAAAAGCGTAGTTCAGGATTGTTGTACCTTATTCAATATATTACAAATGTACACCGTGTACAATATATTCTCATACAAAATAAAACTCTATTTCAAATCGATAATCTAGATTTTATTGATAACTTTACCCATTATATTGCAATATAATACTGATCAACTACAGCATGTGTTTTGGAATAACACCGCCTTTAATCTTCTTGACCAGCTCCAGACATTTTTCGAAACCTTTATTCAAATTCGTTTGATTACGGGTTTGAATTGGTTTATATTAGACGCCCTGTGGTCATTTACTTTTGCCAGCATGTATGACCATGTGAAATAATCCAAGGGGTTCAGATCTGGTGAACTGAGAGGCCATTTATGCTTGTCCAAAAAATCGGTCAAATTTTCTCGGCACCAGCTCTGAACGAAATTTGCAGTATGCGATGGCGCTCCGTCCTGCTGAAACTCATAGTGATCATCTCCAAACACCTCATGTACATATGGCTTGACAACTTTTTACAAAACTTCCGTTTTATAATATACGGCATTCACTTTAACGCCTTTTTCGATGAAAACCAGTGTTAATTTGCCTCGCATGCAAATTCCTCCCAAAACCAACACTGACGCAGCTTTTTGGAACCGTGGAATATTCCCATCACTCTGGTACAGTTCTCGAAGAAAGAGCCCACAATCTGTCGTTCTGGACATTGTGGGATTGTTGCAAGGCAAATAACTTTTCGTCGGAAAAGACAAATTCGTCCCCACCGTGCCGCGACAAAAGCAGACCTGCTCTTTCGAGTCGTTTTTGCTTGGAAGGTTCCGAAACTCCGTGAACCTTACGTTTCTTGAAAGCTAGGAATCTGAGGTCATTTTGCATTATATTGTGCATTGACGGTCTCGAAACATTCAGATCTGCGGTCAATTTACGTACAGAGCGCTGTGATTTTCGTCTAATCCGTTCCCTGACCACTTTAACAACTCGTGCAGTCCGCACCGTACGAGTACGACCGGATCTCTTCCGGTCATCCAACGAGCAGGTGTCACGGTACCTTCGGAAGGTTCTGTACACAAAATCCCGCTTTACTCCGAGGTATTTCACCACAACACGAAACTTCTTCATCGCTGGTAAAAGGTAAACACCGAATGAAAAGAATCGGACTAAAAGCGTTTGTATAAACATAGTGCAAAACTACACCAACACATACGAGAAGCATGTCGAGTAGTTGCATGACACCAATGCAAGGAAAAAGTGTATGGGAATATATTGGACACGGTGTAGACCTTATCCATTTATTAAATCTAGACAAAATCGTCAAAAGGTCGAAAGGAACAATTGTAAACAATGACTTAAAACGTCAATTTCCTGGAAATGCCAGGTTACTAACACCTATATCCACTATCGATGGGAAGGTAATAACTTCCTCTATCTGTTTCTGGCGCTATTGTGGTTGTGGGAGCAAACAGATCCCAGAAAAATACGCTAGAGGTCATTGTTTACAAATGTTACTTTCGACGTTATGACTATTTTGTCTAGAAATAGTCAACGTGCAGGCCAACCAATCAACTATAAGGCCAAGATTTTCCTCTGGTTGGATAACTGCTCGGCACCAAACAAAAAATGGGATCTCTTCTTGAACCTAATCTTGCTGATAAATTCAGATGATATTCAGGTACACGAGGTAGCTTTGAAGTTCTTTGAGTCGGGTTACACCTCCATGGCTGCTGATAGTTGTTATGCTGCAGTAGATACTCGCGAGAGGCACGGAATGGTTTTGAAACCGCCGTTAAAAAACGCGAAACAACGAGTCGAGGATGAAATTTGGAGATTTTCTGTAGACGTCTATTAATGTATCCTGGTATTTAAACAATTGCAACCCTATCGATATAACATACATCGATTATATTCGTTATATAGTTTATCATCAAAAAGGTAACATTAATGTCCCAAAATAGCAGTGAAGTTGGCAATGAGGGAGAAGACAAAGAGATACTATTTCAATTCCTAAAAGGACCAAAGAATCGTCATTGATGATAATTTCAGGCTGGAGAATCATATCAAACGTCAAGTCAAGGCACGTGAAATAGATTAGGAAAAAAACGACTTTGCTACGAACTGTGTTATTTGTAACTTCTAATGAGAAAAGGGTTTATTGGAATAATGTTCCTGCAATCAAACAATAGGTTCTCATCTGTTCTTTCTCTCTTTATAAATGGGTACCTTGAATCCAAATGAACTCAAATAAATATATAGGGTATGTGTCCCTTAACTCAGCCTATTATGCAATGATCGATTACATTTTTTATTATAACTCATAAAGTTTTTAAGCTGTAAGCAAGATTTAACAAGTTAGACAATTGCAAAGATAAGTTTGATAAGATATTTGGTAGTATGTTTCACGAAAAGTTACACTACTCTTCTTATAAAGTTAAAAACTTTCCAGGGATATGAATTTAATGTTGGTCAATAGGCACCAAATTGGGTCAATTCGTGGATGCAAACTCGTCCCATTCGATGAATTTATTACAAAAAGCAGTCTTTGTACGATTTTTTTTCTAATTATATGAACTAAGGCATTGCTAGCTGTATCCGATTTACTTAATACAACATTTCACAAAACAAACTATAGTAAAAATGCCTCGAAACACTTAAGTGATGTTCATTTATGATTTATCAGCCTTTCAAGAATGAAAACATTATAATTCATTATAAAATGATTTTGTTCATTCGGTTTGTGTTTAGATGAGCCACTTGAATATAAACAACCGTGAACTCATGCACTTCCACTTGAAATTTAACCAATAACAACCTTTTTACTACGTTATTGATACAACAGCCCATAGTTGGGAAAATACAAAAAATATGTCCTTAACATTGGTTCTACGATTTTCTTGTAAAATCATTGTTATTTTAGCTATGTGAACAGTTGGTTTGCAACGTGTAACTATTTTGTGTACATCCAGACTGTATTACTTGCTTTATCGATTAAATTAATTTAGATCACTTGAATTTCGTGTAGATCATGTGTTCAGCTTAACCAGTGAAATCAAGATGCCCCAAAAGTTCAAGAAATCGAAAACTACGCTGAAGTGAACAACTTTAAGTTGATTAATATTGTCTCAATTGCTTCGGATTACATCGGTCAGCCTAATAGCAACATGATTTTGTTAATTATCGCTAAATTAATGACAGATTTGGAAGATAGGCCGAATAAAGGAGCTAGGATAACATATGATCCCCTCACCCTAGTATTGAATTATATTATTAGTTTTGAATTTTGATTGACAGCAAGCAAAATGATAGAACAAGAACAATATCAAAAAAGTTAGATAGTGTAACAATTATGCAGTTCAAAACACGAAATCCATGTCGAATGTTATTTTAATGTGATGCACGGCAGTATAGAGCGTTGTTTTTAAACATTTTCAAATGTGTTGGATAGTGTTTCTATGCGCCCCATTTTAAGGTAAGTTCGACATTTTAAATAATTATCCTGTCTCTGATCTTCTCATCAGTCGCTTTCGATGCTGGCCAGCAATTACGCTATTATCCCTTTCGGTGAGTCTGGAGATCATGTGGAAAATAGGCCAGCAATAGTTTGAAGCTTATTGCCTTTGTTAGTAGCAGATCAGTAGTTCTCTGGGTAGTATAGTCTCGAACAAATCATTTGAAAAATAAATTCCAAATTACAGCCTTAGTATTTGTATACTATTTGACAATAACTTTTAGTACTGTTGCTACTCGGAATAACTTTTAGTACTGTCCCAGCTTGGATGAACTTTCGTTAAAAAAAACAATTTTGAAATTTCTTAGAAAATTTTGGCCTGGACTTCCAAATGTAAACAATAAATGTTTAAGTCACGATAAAGCTTACACCTTTGTATTTATTTATTTATTTATTTTAGATGTAGTCTTGGAGATACATCGCACGTTTTCGGCCAAAGTCGAGCATTTGGATACATTTAAGGACATTCTGTTGATCCGGCACCAGTCGTCGAACACGTGTAGTTCATCTGTCGACCAAGTTTACGCCGCTCTGTCGACCAAGGCAGCGGCGATCTGTCGACCAAGTTTACGCCGCTGCCTTGAGGAACGCTGGATGTTACGAAAAAGCTGATCGAGGCATAATCTGAAATCTTCACAAACATAGTTCTACCAGTCAGGTATGAGTGGAGCCAGTTCAACAATTGATCATGAATCCTCATTTTGTCGTATTTGGAAATTGCAATCTGATGGTCATCATTTTATCAAAGGCCGCAGAGAGTGTGTATACGGCGTCTACTTGATGGCCACGTTCCATTTCACTGATGATGAACGATGTAAATACGGTAAAGTTGGTCGTCGTTGAGCGCTTGTGCATAAAACCGTGTTAGTCAGGGAAAATAGTCAGTGAATAGTCATGGACCAGCCACTGGAGAGCAATTAGTTCGAATAGCTTGGATATAGCACTTAATGCAGCAATTCCACGATAGTTGCCGACGGATGGTTTGCATCCCTTTTTGTGTTTTGGGAAAACAAACGACTCTTTCCAACATTCAGGAAACACACCGGAAGTTAATGATAAATTGAAGCCCGTAGCCAGGGGCGTACCGAGTGTGTTAAGGCAACGCTTCAGGACAATTCAGCTACAGGTCAACTACATATCACTATGGATAGTGAATGTAGAACCAAATACAATCAAGCGGGGAGCATTGCTAGTAGTAGCTTCGAGGCCCTCGGCATCCATAATTTCGTCGCAGAAGACACTGCTGAACGGGAACGGAACGAGTTCCGGAAGTAGATACCTTTCGGCCACGTTGATGATGAGAGAGCTTTTTCCTTCAGATCTGCACTCAGTATAAATTCAAAGGAGATGAAAGACATAGAGCTGACGTCCTTTCGATCCTTTCGAGATGCGTTGCTAAAGCTCGCATCTGATCCACCATCACATCGCGGGAAATTCATCACAGGTACAGCCAAAACTTTAGGCTTGAAGCTTGATTTACAGCCGCCAAATTGCTGAGGGATGGGGACACTGACTCGGCTGAGCCACACATGAGAGGCTCTTGCAGCGGTTTTTTCGATTCTGGTCTGCCGAAAAGTCGACGACGAACAGAAGCATAAGTATTTTCGATGCGCTTCGAAGACCTCGGCGTTAATGAGTTGGAGTTGATAAGCGCAGTAAAGTTGTTCCGTAATTCGTTTTTCAGCTCGTTCATGATTTCCAACATAAGGCTATCGACGATTTAGTTATGGTTGCTAAGAACAACTTCTTGACCAGATTCGTAGGCGGACTGAATTGAGCTGCGAACACGCATATCTCTCATCAAAATAACTGCTGGTATTTGCTGATTTTATCAAAAACAGATGTAGAAATCCCTCCGCATCGAGGAGGATATTCCGCATTGCAAAAACCTTCGCAGGTGAGTTTCATGTCAGAAATCTCGCATTCACAGGATTTGCACGTACATTCATTTTGTAGCTAGTAGAACGATTGATAAATTATCGCAAAGCGTTATCTTGGTGAAAAAAGTTTAATTGCCTTTTGTTATGCAAACAAAAAGCGTACCTTGAAGAAAGAAGATGAATTGTTTTTGGGTATGCAATAGCTAATTTTCTACAGCGGTTTTTCTGGGATGCAATTTGATGTGCGACACCCTTTATATACGTCATTAAATATCGCAATACCATGGTTTCTATTTATAATGCAAAACAGAACAGTTAGAGTATTTTTTCATCAATGCTGATCAAAATAGTGAAACATGAAAAAATCGATATTTTAAAAGATCCCCCAATGAAACATGGATCACTCTAGAGACAAAAAATGAACCTCACTGGTGTAATATATCCTACCAAATGCTAATTATTGTTTGAAATAATATATGAGAAGTTTGGAAACAATTTTGAATAAATGCATAAGCCAATTCATCAATGTTTCATATAACGGGTCCTACACACACAACAAAAAATCCAGAAAAATCCTCTCGTTAAAAAAAAATCTAGGTAACACTCGACGTTTCACGTTTTTTTAAGTCATTTGACATAATTTATTTTTTTTCGATTGCCAAAAATTACACGACCTCCACTTCCCTTGGGACATTTTTATAATTCAAAAAATTCAAGCTTTGAACGCTTCAGGCAACCTTGGGCATGTCCGAATGAGCCCAAATTTTGCATAAAGACTGTATTCGATAAAATTTGGACACACGCAATTGTTCGTAACGAAAACTCAAACGCTTCTCATCGATGGATCGGAAAACCGCTCGGAATCGCACATTCAACCGTATCTCATGTGATCAAAACGTTCAAGGACCGTGAGACAACCAAGCGGAAAAATTGTAGTGGCAAAAAACGTGGCACATCAAATCCGGAGAAGGTATTGAACCAATTTAAGCGTTATCCCAACATTTCGATCAGGGATGTTGCGAAAAAGGCGAAAGTTTCAGTTTGTTTTGTGCAGAAAACAATGAAACGTTCTGGATTACATGTGTACAAGGTCCAGAACAAGGGATTTCCAACAGCATTGATAACTTGTCACTTTACCCAAAGTTACTATGATTACTCAGTGATTACAAAGATTATTGTGATTACTGATGATTACGTATGATTACTCATGAAAACTCATAATTGATGTAGAAGGAGATGTTCGCTCATCACCATGAGGCACCAAGAGTGAACATCAATGTTTTTGGCTAGAATGAAAGATGTGAAGAGAAAGTGTTGAAAGTTCCGTCAGAGTGCGGCAGGTAGGAAAATCTAACAGATGTTTTTTTGAAAATTGAGCGAAAGGGCATGTATCCAATGGTACTCGAACCATGGACGTCAATCTTTGCCAAACATCCCACTGCGGGGTAGGTTGTAGCAACGGAACAAGTCCGCCACCTCAACAGGCAAAAATTGACGCATGGAAAGACGCTCATGTACCACTGTGGCTTGTATAGTTCTAGACAAAATAGTCAAAAGGTCGAAAGTAAGTAATTTGTAAACAATGACTTCTAGCGCATTTTTCTGGGATCTGCTTGCTCCCACCAACAAAATAGCACCAGAAATAGATACAAGGAGTTATTACCCTCCAGTTGGTAGTGGATGTAGATGTTAGCAACCTGGTATTTCCAGGAAATTTAAGTTTTAAGTCATTGTTTACAAATGTTACTTTCGACCTTTTGACGATTTTCTCTAGAGTTATTCTAGTGATCTATTGTGTGCACTCTGTTTATTGATGCCCACATGGGAGAGGAACTCTCTCCTTTTTTGGGACTGACGATCAGTCGGTGCGAATCAAAACAAACAAATAATTCTAGGATTTTTTTTCCAAAGGGCGAATCTAACAAAGAGACGCTCTCTCCTCTCTCGCTCTCTTTAATTTATTACAGCGCCATTATAAATCTTTTGAGGGATTCTTCAGTACAGATAGAAACACAACAGTGCTGGCTACCATACTCTACAAATAGTTGAATGAAAAACGTAACCCTTAATGGAATATGAATGAAAGAGAAAGTAATCAAAGAGAGTCTTTCAATTGCAGATTCGCCCTAATGAAAAAAAAACCCAAGAATTGTTTTTTTTTTCAACATAGGGCTCTTTCCCAGACTGTTATGAATAACACATGTGCGGTAGTACGGTTTCAAACTATTATTGAAATTTCTTTCGCACCGACACGCTTTACAAAGCAGATGTATAACATGCAAACATTACATTTCGTTAAATGGTATCTTTGGGAAGCGTAGTGAATATTGACAATGTGCATGAGGGTTTCTTAAAATATTACGAAACACAAGGGAGAGGAGGAAGTAGTCTGGAAATGCGTTATTTTATTTCTTCATAATTCATAATTCTGGTACAATTCACCGATATCCACCAAATGTCTTCAAGTTTCAACAAGCTTTGACAACTGTCTTTAAATCACGAAGAGTGAACATTTTTGGCCTTCTCCTGTATATCCGGTTCTTCAAACAGGGCTGTGATGGTCCAGTTCCCATTAAGGGTTTCTCCTGAGGACATTTCGAGGGCCGGAGATAACCAGGGAGGTATATGGTTTATTTCCTACCTAACAACATCTTGAGCATGAAAAATCACATATATTGAGCAGTCGAAACCATGATTTTGGTGCAAAGACTAAATATTCACTATCCATATTACGGGTTTCTCCGGAGGACATTCCGGTGGCCACTGAAGATCAAGATGGGCGGTGATTCAATTCCGGGTTGAAATGACCACGGGAATAAAAATCCACGAATAATGAGCTGTCATTTTATTTTGGTAAAAAGAAATAAGGGAGTTCGTCACCTTTACCTCCTTGATTTCCTTTTGGTACCCGTGAATGGTCATTGGAAACGAGCGCTGGTAGTGTCTTGAATTGCATAGCGGTGTCAATTAGAAACAATGCACTGCGTTTTATCGATAGATAGCTGTCACCAACCACGGCACATGCTTTTTGAAATGCAAAATAATCAAGAAAGATACTAAAGGATACAAATGCTTAAGTGAATTTAAGAAACAATTCTGATTGAACGTTCATCTTATCCATATCTTATTTTCCAAATTTTGCTGGATTTTAGTCTGACAGTCTTCGAACTATGACTATTTGTTTACATAATATATCAATAACTCGTTTTATAAAGTAGATAACGTTTTGACATTATCTAAAAAGTTATGTGTTATAAGGTAAAACATGTACTTGTAGAACAAAGTGTGCATTGAAAAGCAATAGGTTTAGAAATATTTCAACAAAACTAAATTTTGAAATAATTAAAGTTGTTTATCTCAATAACTATGACGCTTAGAGACTTTAAATCTTCTCCAATATTGTTTGTATTGAAGTTATCTACAACTTTTTTGAAGACATCATATCGCTTAACCGTATAACAAAAAAAAGTTAGATTTGAAAGCGTCATCTGTGGAGGCTTTCTAAACTAAAACTTGTCATCAGTCTATGCGTGTTTTTAAATGCAAAATTTCTTTTGACAATAACGATTAAACTAAAACCTAAAGAGTTAAAGAAAAAACTTCACGTTTATGCGCATTCTTATGACTGTGCATCGGTGGCTAAATTCATTTTGATTGAAAACAGATACACCTCCAATTTTTACATATACAATGTACAATGTAAACAATTCTCAACATTGGTGTACGAATTTTCAAAATAGATGATTGCGAAAATCTATGGATTTTTTTTCGTGATATCAAAGAGGCGGAAAAATTTACTAGCAATTTTTACAACAGCAAGTGAATCTCCCGTTTCCGCCCTCTTCAACGGTGCATCGGATCCTTGCAAATTATTTGAAGATATTACGATTTTTATTAACCAAGATTTGACGAATGAATGAGTGTAATTAACGAAGGGTTCATCAATTGGAGCAATCAAATGCATTTCCTTTAATTATACGATAAAAGCGTACGAATGACCATAAATTCACTCAAACTATCCTGCATAAACAGGAACCAAAACTTATTATTATAAATTCTGATTTTTTTTATCTGTATGATAAATATAATGGTTAATTAAGAACCATTACCATACAAACTTCTTGATATTTCCATATATTTTCAGAACGAAAACTTTAATAGAACCTTTTCAACTATGGTTAAGGAACCTTAATGATAAAGGTTATAATACTCAGAAAGGTTTATATATGGTTCTGTATTATCGGTCAAACATATGTGGAATATATCTCGGATTGGTAGGGTTCAAAACATCGATAACGTATTCGCGATATATTCCACATAAGGTTGACCGATAATACATAACGATATATTGACTTTACTGACTATCATTACCATTGCAGTTAAGGTTCATGAACCATAGTTAAAATGTTCTTGTAAATTTTTTGCTCCGAACATGTATGATAAAATCAAGAATTTTGTGATTCTATAACATTTGCCCAAATTCTATTCGTTCGAATTGTTCAAAAGATATCTATAACTTGTACCCGAGAACAATTGTCCCTAATGACATTTACCCGAAAAACGTCTATTCGAATGTAACATTCACCAAAGAGTCATTTATCTGAAAATATTATGAAGGGAGAACAAGTCATACTGAAACAACATGTGAAGAATTAAGCATGAACAACATTTAACATGTTTGAAATTGGAAATATTCATCTTATCAACATGCAACCCTAGGAGTGGACAGCAATTTCTGCTAGAACCAAATATGCGATGAGGAAGTATTGATTGGCCCGACAGCTTTCGGCAGGCTATGAAATTGAATACAAGTAGTGTAAAATTCAGCTTAGAGCTTTTTGTTTATCATTATTTCGAAGCAAACGCACACACTTTTGCCACATGAAAAGGTTCTTTTAAAGTAGGTCAAGGCAGAAACTTTGACTGGCAAAAATGTACGTACTTGAATGTGCTCAAATATCGCCAATGGCACATCGCTAGGGTTGCATGTTGATAAGAAAGATATTTAATATTTCAAACATTATAATTGATTACGTGCTTCATGTAACAACAAAAAACACGATTAGTTAGATGTAACAATTAGCAATTAAATTTTATTTTCCCAGAAAATTTCAGCTGGTAGCTGGTTTCAACCAAATGAAGAATTTTGTTTAATTGATATACATCAGCAAGAACCTATATCGATTGAACATTACATGAGCCATAGAAATACCCCAATCGAATATGCAATCGATTTATGTGTTTCTCCAAATGTCTAGTATAAGAGTATAATCTACTTGTGTTTTTTATTTTCTTTATTTATTAGTTTGTGTTTGTTTTGTTCCGACATCTGGAGAAGTCTCATCGTCGCCCAATGGTAACCACAACCGGCCGAACAAATAAAGGGAGCCCATATCGCACAAAGTTAAGGTGCTGGCGGCAACTATGTGATGAGACCATAGAAAAATATTTCCATGCTCCTCTCTCCATTTCGTTCTCAAAATGTCACCCATATTAACCTCGGGTGAACCGCGAGTAAACGGCCCAAGTCCTACTAATAACAGTATTAAGTTGCATTATAAAAATAAAAATCAATTTTCGGCTCCGCAAAGACAACGCAAATGAGCCTGCCAAATAAATGAACTTGTAAAAAAAGGGTTATAACAAGGTTATAACAAGGCTATACAGCGCATTACTTCCAACATTATACACAACTTATAGAACAAATGAAAAATCTAATATCATTTAATTCAGTTTCCAACTATTTACTGATTTGATTATTTATGATAACTCAAGATAACTTATGATTACTTATGATTAGTTATGATTACTTATGATTTTTATGATTACTTATGATTAATTCTGATTATAGTGACTACCAACGAATATGATTACTTTACGGAAATAAAAGTAATCTCTGATTACTTGTCACTTCAAAGCTTGTTGGAAACCCCTTGGTCCAGAAGGCACCGAACCGGAGCGATAAACAGAACTCGGGGGCCAAAACTCGTGCAAGAAAACTGTACAGGGTGTGGCTCACAAAACCGTTCTGCATTGTGATTGACGATGAGACCTGCGGATGTGGCAAAATGAGTCAGCCCTTCATCACCTCTGGGACCGTCAACGAACAAATCTACAAGGTCGAATGCCTCCAAAAACGACTTCTGCCCTTCTTGAAATCTGTTTTGGCCAGATTTGGCATCTTGCGCGTCTTAGACTGGTACAAAGATGATAATGTAGTTTTTGTACCAAAAGACGTCAACCCTCCAAACACTCCGGAACTTCGCCCAATTAAAAAATGTTGGGCAATCATGAAGGCAAAGCTCGTTAAAACTCCAAAAACTGATAGTATATGAACTTGAACTGAAGAAAGTGTGGTTAAAAGTAAGTAAGCAAGTCGGTCCTATCATTGCCCAAAATTTGATGAAAGGGGTCAAGGCAAAGGTGCGGGCATTTGGGTTGGGAGAAGAGGCTCAATAAACCAATGATGTCAAAACTTAACCATTTAGTAGTACTTTATTTCCAGAAAGTTTAAAAAGAATCGGGCTGGTGACCTATTTTGTGTGTCCAAATTTCATCGAATACAGTCTTTAAGATCTTTTTTCGAGCCAATCAACATTTTGTATATGGTTTGATTGAAAAACTTAAGGTAATCATATTTACTGCCATGATTTTTTTAATTCCGTGTTGGGTATATTTATCACTGCGACCACTGCCAGGCTAGGCTGCCACCCTACACTCAAAAAAATCGACACGTTGTTTCCAAGTGAAATTTCACGTAACTTCCAGCCGACCACGTAACCAAATCTTCTTCAGTAAAATCAGGTGAACATTACGTGTCAGTGAATTGAAGGTAAAAATAAACACGTAACATTTATGCAATTTTCACGTAGAAAGAGGATGTACTTGGAAATCACGTAGCTCTTACGTGAATTCCACGTGGTTATTATCGGTTTTGGCAGTGAACGAAAATTACGTGCGTTTCACGTGGAAACAACGTGTCGATTTTTTTTGAGTGTAGTATAAGGCTTAATGAACACCATTTGAAAACATTGGGAAATTAGGTAAATAAAAACTCACCACCTATCCGATAGTACAACCTTAAATTGGGTTACCAGTATTTTCCATTCACTAAATCTAGATAAAGATCTTTCAGATCCGCCTAATCAAAACCCATTTTCTTATCATCAACTACTGCCAAACATTTCAGTTGGAAAAAAAATGTGAATATTATTGGTAAAAAAACACCTACACCCAGATTTGCAACACTGCTGTTTATAAGTTCATCATTTGGCATTGTCCCGAACGCTTGTAGACGTAGCAATCAGCCATATCGAGTGCGCCAATTGTTGCGTCTGCTACGAGGTTTGCTTCCCATTACCAACCACCCCACCACCCCACCACCCCCACCAGCAGTAGCAGTAGTAATAACAGTTCGCTTCTATCCCTAGCCAGGAGATTCCAATCCGGATGACTGTCCTGGTGGCAACTATAAAAGTCCACCAGTAACCACCAGAGGTTTCACTCGTTTGTTGTTCGCCGTCGCGCGTGGTCTGTGGCCCATCGGAAGAGTAGTGTTCGATAGCAGAGGGAAAACAAAGTGCACAACCCAAAAGGATACTCAATCAGGATACAATTCATAGCAGAAACAGCATCACAGGATATCTTACCGTTGGAAAGATTGAATGGAACTTGTCAGTGACAACTGTTGAATGTGAACGGAAAATCGGTCGGCTTTAAGGTGCTTTAACAGTTGAAGCCATGTAATGTGAGTGTTTGCGACAGTGACTCCCCGGAGGGAAGGATATACAGCAGTAAAACACCGGTCACACCTTGAAAGCACATGGTGACTGACTATCTGGTGCACTGGCTAATCATGGTTGAGCTTAGATGTACTAGATTGACAACGGGGGGCATCTACCTTGTTTAGGGAGTGAGCTCTGTAGACTGATTGTTTTGTATGTTTAGTTGGATTCGTGGAGCAGGTGGAACAAGGAGGAGAAGAATTGATGCACGTGCGTTTTCACTGAATTATGAATGTGATTGCCTCTGGAGCAAACCCTCTACCTGTGCTGCGGATATAGCATGGGATACTGTTCGGGTTTGGTGAATGTGTATTTTTATTCGTCAACTCTGTTATTGATAGGTTTGCCTCGAACTAGACGTTAAAAATAATTCATCGAAAATTTTCAAAGCTCGTTTGCCATACTTGTCACTCTGTGGAAGATTTACTTTGTTACACGTTACTTGGAAAATTATGTGTACTAAAAATACTTCAGTACTCGAGGAATATTTTTAGCAATGGAGTCAATTTTGGAGAAAAGTGCGCAATAAATACAAACATATCAACAGGTGGTTCAGTGAAACAGTGTGTCGTGGGAGCCGTCGAAACAGTGTCATTGATGTGAATGATGTTTGTTCCAATATATGATCTTTTTAGCAAATTCTGGCGAACCTTTTTTATTGAGAATCAGTAGTGATACCTACATTTTTATTTCATTAACTTTAACATCGTGAGTTGTTAATACGTCAATTCATATTAGAAAGATTCAAATTTTAACTTCATAAAAAACCCCCAAATAATGTTTAACACATTTTATTTCTAAGACTGTTGCATTTCTGGTTGTAATGTTTTCGCGTTTCTGTGACGAGTGTTTTGCTTGCTCTCAACATAGTGTTTTAATTCGCCTCCAATGTAATAAATGAAGAGTTTTCGATGCCGACTACAACTTCATAAATTAGTTTAATGTTTAAAGAAAACATAAAAATATTGTTTCCAGCAGAGTCGAAAAAAAAATCCAAACTGACAAATCTCATCGAATCGAACCAGCTTTGTAGAACCGTGCCTTCAACAAGGCTTGCTTTAATGATTCATTATTTTGAATATGTTGAATAGTTTAAGCTCTGAGTTTCTGTCAAACATCGAGAATCCTCAGTACTTGCACAACCGTTGCATGTAAATGATTTTTTTTTTCATCAATTATTGTCATAATTGATAAACCTAGTTGATGTAGAATCAATAATTGCTATTATCGTACTTTTACTCACTGAGATCACTACTATAACATGTGTTTTAACACCTACGTCCCCTATTACCCTGAGAGAGAAAAATTAAAATTTAAAATCAATGGTTCTCTATTTCTGACGCCCGGATTTCGATACGCATCCTTGCAATAGATCACAAATTTATTCTAGTTTATGGATGAGTAGTGAAAAATCTGAAAGTTTTCGTTGTTTTGTGTTCCAAGCTGTGAGTAGTTGGACAGGTACATAGCCAGGGAAAGTAGACAAAAGAATTTTAGATCAGAAGCATAGCTTGCGACATATCAAACTTCATGATTTGGCAACACTGGGTTATTGGAAAACATTCTGGAAATTTCTGACCATATATTCATGAAACATGCCGACATATTTGATATGCCACATGCCATTTTTCGGATCTGAAAATTGATTTGCCCACCTTCAAAACCTTTGTACTTACCCTGGTACTCCCTCCTTTGAGTCCGGAATTAAGGACATTTTTGGAATGAACAGTTCAGATCCCCAAACTGGGGTAAATTTGTGATCTACTGCACAAACCCCGTATGAAATTGTGCGGCTAACGATGATTTTGGTGGACGTTGCGGGCGTTTAAACGTGTTAGCTTTGTAGCTGAAACTTGCAATAAAATTGAATGCTTTTAAATTTACGGAGCAATCAATGAACATAATATGAAAAGTGATCGACTGATTCTCGAGAAATCACGAAGTTACTATTTTTGTTTTTATATCATTTTTGTTTCACTGTTGTCGAGATTGTCAGCCTCGGGCTGATTCATTTCCCGCGGTAGTCACTGAAATATCTCTATTGGGTATTTTTGTAACTTGTCCGAAGGTGAGATTTGAACTCGTCATTTTGGCGTAAGATGTATATCTAATGTTGTTTTTGTAGTTCATAAAAACATAAATTGTTACTTTTTGCGATTTACACTCCACACACTACATGCTTCAAGTGCATGAACTGTGCTGAGTCTCATATCACAGTTCGGAAATATCGTGAGTTTTTGTTAATATATATCCCAGAAACTTTCAAAAAATTGCAAAAAAAAATGATGGTTATTGAAGCTAAAATATCTGGATTAACTTTATTGTTAATCTAATTGTTGTTCTTTGATACCCACTTTGATATCACTTATGTCATACTAAAAATTAAGCTCTACCAATGTATGTGCAGTAAGCTGCCCAGAATTTTTGTCAATGACGGGAAGAACTCTCATTTTCAAATCTTCTATTCCAAACCTCTGTCTTACCACTTTCTTCGGTGGCCCTTCGCCTGTTTCCACTTGTTTTTCTTGTCCTACCGCTGGTCCTGCTATTCTTGCTATTTTTTGAACCAGGATTCTCTGCACTCCACTTGGCTTCGCTACGATTCAGCTGCAGCTTCAGTGAACCCTCAACCTGTCCTGTGTGCTTTTCGAGTGCTTATACGGACTAGAAGACAGACCACAAAGGTTAGTCAGATTACCTAGATCGATGACGTAAGCAGAATAACCGAGGAAATCAGGTTGACGAACAACGACTGGACACTAAAGCCTGTCCACGTTCAATTTCAGACACATTCCTTTCAGTGTAAATTTTGAATAATTTCGTGGAACGCTGAAACGTTTTACTTATATGACAGCTGAAACGCTTCACTGTATTTTGTGGTACAACATATTTATATTCATGTTAACTGAATGTAACGTGAAGTGAGATCAAGTGGAAGTGCGCAAACGCATTTTGTACGAACTGCAGCAAAATTCATATTTATCGGTTCGCGACCTTTTCAAGAAACTGTGTTTGCAAATCATTTGATCAGCGCTTGACTGTGGATCGGAAGGTTGGAAGTGGAACAAATCGAAAAGTATGCTCCCAACAAATGAACAAAAAGCCATTATTGAGAAAAATCCTTATCTTTCTGTGCGAAATGTGACTCACAATGTTGGGAAGTCAAAACCATGCGTTTAAAAAGTGAAGCAAAGGCAAGGACTGAAGGCGTTCAAAGTAAAAAAGGTGCCCAACCGTGATTTCAAGCACAATCATTGCAAAAGGAGTTTGTGCTAAGGAGCCTTAAACAAATGTTTTTCCTTGTATCATTGAGGCCGGCAAAACATACGTACTTGGAGACTTTAAATAACCACCGGGTATAGCAATAAGGATTAGGGCAATGAATAAGGATGTGTACAAGAAAGAATGTCTGCAAAAGTGATTGCAACCGTTTATCAGAAGCCACGACTCTCCAGCATTGTTTTGGCCTGATTTGGCCTCTTGTCGCTTTTCGAAATCCATCCTGGAATGGTATAAGGTACAAGAGGTCAAATACGTACCAAAAAGGGCCAATCCACCAAACTTTCCAGAATTTCTCCCAATAGAGAAGTACTGGGCTTTAGTTGAGCGGAAAATTTTCGATAATAAGAAGAAAGCAAATGGTACCGATGATTTCAAGAGAATATGGAGTATCGTCACGGCGAGCGTATCTGAGGATATCGTTCGGAACGTGATGGCGGGTATGCCACAGAAAGTTTGAGAATTTTACAGAAACAAAGACTTAACACCTTAATCAATTGTTTCCAATGTAGATATAACTCAATTATTGTGAAATAAACAATCAGTTTTGTGTGGTACAACGTGGATAGATAGCCAACACTGAGAGTCACGTCCGTTACGTCCCTTAAATATGGTCTACCTTGTACGCATATCTTTGGCATATTACGACCACAGTAGGCAAAGACTCATGACTAAGCATCTTCCCTTTTCTTGTCTGTCAGTGAACGAGGTAAGACCGTCCTAAAGTATAGTGCAGCGCGTTGGGTGATTTCTTAGCTCCCGGATATTCACAAGTTTGTTGAATTATGTGTAAATTTTATTTGCTGCTGTTATGTTGGTGTCCGAAATTTAACGTGGACAGGCTTTGTCTGCGTTCGACGTCGTCAATTCTGTAGAATCAAGTTGCTTCATTGGTACAGAATGTCTTCCATTCAAACTTTTCTAAGCTACCGTAACGTTTGCTTAAACTTTTAAATGTATTCGTTGAAATAACCTCAGTATTTCAAGTTCACCAGGCTAATCGCTGTGTCTTCTGATGGCCGTATGTGTATCAAATTCTTCACGCAATGGCTCTTATTACTTCACCGCTATGGTCGTCCATTCATCGCTGGGACGGTGATATCTGGCGGTGAAGCGCCTAATTCATGATCGGGTAGTAATGCTACTGGCTGTGCTCGTGGGGGTTCTGAGATATTCTATCTTTCACGAACATAAATTTTGGTATTTTATTTCGAACACGTTTTTGTTTTTTCTTTCGACTCCAATTACCAAAACTACCAGCGAATAAATGTATGGTTACAATAAATTTGATTGTAAATCCACTTTTTTCCGTTGCTGCCACATAAGCAACAGTCTAATCCGTAGGCATTCCTCCTGATAAATTTGCTTCCACTTGGTCCCAGAAATAACGAACGCTTCACTCTTGTTCCCAAAACTGCAGATAGTTTTCCAGACAACGTTCTTTTTGGAAATTTCCGACTTCTTTTTGATTGGCCGTTCTTTCGAACACTCTTCTAGTCAACCGAAGTATAAAAATCCGACCCAGGAATTTGATCGAAAACTGTCAGACAGTCCGTTTTATCGTCCATAACCAGGCATCGTAGTTTCGTAACAAATTGTCGTACAGTTTTCTTGAGCGTTTAGGCCTTCAAAGTTTGCTTTGCTTCAACTTCTTAATCCAGCTTTCTTTTCTGTGCTTTTTGGATGTAGAATTTGAATTTCCATGATGACAGCTTCGAACTTTTGCTTTAAAAACAATCTACCATTTTCGCATGTGTTTTAGAACCCGATGGCAATGCTAGTCTGACAGTACCGGTTTTCCTGGCGATGGTCAGCTTTTTACCCGAATCGTTTCAGAAAGTATAAAAGTATCGCACGTGGAGGACTGAATCACGATGCACTTGCTCCGTTGAAGCTATGATGTAAATAAATGAACTAATCCCGACAACCAACGCCTACTGTGACTCTAAGCGAGTCTAAGCGAGAGTCCCTTTAACGAGTCACGCCAAGTGTGAAGCCAAATCTACCTATAGATGCATCCAAGTTGAAACAAGAAGACACCGCGTGGTGATAAATTTGATAGCTCCCATGTTTTATAGGAAGTAGATTTTAAAATGCTTCTAATAAATCCAAATGAAATTTTAATTAATAGTGGCTTGTTGTATGATGGAAAAAGCATCCAAAACTGCATAATATAGGGGCATTTTTTTAGCTTAAAATGTCCTTCTTGCGTAGTTTTGGATGTTTCGTCTATCATACACCAAACTGCTTTTCTCCTATACTTTAACATGGAGGCTGTCAGATTTATCACCACTCGGTGTCTTCTTCTTCTTTCAACTTGGATTCATCCAACGGTCTACCTATCGAGCAGTCCATCTCAATTATAATGCACGCAAAATGAGAACTAATCGAACTAAGTGACTTTTATAGGGACTCTAATATAAGCTTGATTTACACTGAGAAATATAGGTAAGCCGCATTTGCATACTTTTCTACCTATCCTAATTTTCTTTACAACAGAAAAAATGATGGTCGTGGAAAAAATAGGCCAATGGTGATTTTTTTATTATCGTACAGGTTTGGGCCGAAGGGTCTCAGATTGTTATGAAACTTTGTACCTGCGTAGTTCATGGATATAGGAACAAACCACAGTATAACAAAATTCATGGTTGCTAGTTTTCCTGTAAAACCCCAAAAAAAGTTTTCCGACTTTCCCGAACATCACAAACTTCCAAAATTCATAACTCAAGAACGATTCATCGTAGAACAAATATTTATTTATCCAAACTATAACGAAGTTTTCTCAAAAATTCGAAAAAAAAATATTTAGAAAAAATTAATACACAATTTTTCACAGTGAAGGAAAATTGCTTAGAAAAGCCGGAAAACTGCTTTTATGGATTATTGAAAAAAAAAACAACTTTTTAAACCCAAAAACTTTCATTGGTGAAATTCAGGCAATGGACTTTATTTTTGTTTTTGAGTTATGCTTGAAAAACTATGGGTCCGGCACTCGTCTTCATAAAAAAATCTTTCATACAAAAATGTTAAAGTTCCTGAAACTGTCATCTTTTTGTTTGCTCGTATGTTTCTCAGATGGTTGCTCGGTGTGCTTGCCGCTAGGGAGAGCGTTGTTCACTCTTAAAATTAGTTCGTTTTTTAAGGCTCAACTTTGTGACCGTCTTGGTCAAAGGGATTACAGCATAATGGTTGATCTTCGTAGTATATTACCTTCTCCATGATCGGTGAGAATGAAATGCCCTTGGATAACTTTTCGATGTAGCAATCTATGCACTCTTGAAGTATTAGCCTGTTCTTCGAAATCGTTTCACGCACTTCTCAATATTGAACAACTTGCTAATTTTAAAGGTGAACTAATGATTTGTTCGTTCGCAAACGCCCTTATATAAGAATTTGAACCTATACTTTAATAAACTCTCTAGATAGCAGCTACCTCGAACAAAATTTAAAAAAAAAGAACATATTCAACAAAAGCATACGTTCCCAAGTAACACAACTTGTTATGCAATGTTAAAAAAATCATCTTAGAGACATGATCTCATGTATTTTTCTAATACGTGTTACTTATATTTGGTACCTTATATGACCAAAACAGCGCAATAAATCGATCTATTTGCAACATCGTTAAAACCACACAAGAAGTTTTTAGATACAGAGTTAGGATTAATAATACGTTTTCAAGATGCTTTGAATAACATGCTTTCAACATGATAATGTTATGAAAAAAATAATCTTGGTAGTTTTTAGCATCATAATAGCAAATAGGTTATAATCTAGTAACACATGAACATAACATGCTAGTTTGAAAAATGTCAAACGAAAAGAAGTTAACAAAGATTGTTAAGATTGTTGTGATTGTGAAAATTATATTTGTAAATGAGAAGAATATGCACAACTCATAGTAAAAAATGACAATCGTTTTTGGCCAAATCAATTATTCAATAAATATCAGAAATCTAAAGATTTTTTATGGTGTAACTTTTTACGAAAACATAATCAATCATGATTTTCGAGTTGCATAGATCTTAAAAAACAAGCTTCTTTACTATTTTTACATAAAACTTCATTGATTACTTGGTTTGACTTTTGGTTTGACTCTTGCATAATTTATGCGCCGTTCTAAACATTAAATAAATCAACCGAAAATACTCTTAAATTTTGCAAGTTTGTAGCATCTCTGTTGAAATCATCAAAAATCATCATGGTGGATTAGACGCATGGTCTACACTGTAAATTGAAAGTATTTTTAAGAGATGACATTAAAATTTAAAATGTTTAGATTGCTCGATAAAGTTTTTCTTTATTGCTCAAAATGTATCATCTCAATCATCGACAAATCAAACACAAATTCTCGAAATTTATAGTGACAATTGTAATCATCGTTTCAACCGGCACTGTAATTTTGTCCACAGCTATTGCGTGAAGTTGAAATTGAGTCCAAAAAACAACTTGAGAGCGGTATAATAACATACTCATGATGGTCCGTTGCAAATTGTTTGAGTTAGTTATTATAACATCATAATACACTCAGTAGCAAAAAAAAAGCCGAGCAAAATTTTGCTTCCGAAAAACGCGTTGTTCAACCTTCTGTAACTTTGTCAATTATTAATATATTTAGCTGAAATTTTGACAACACTATAAATAATGTAATTTTATGTTGATGAAGTTTTTAAATTTGGAGTTATCATAAAATATGTGGAAAAAGTCATTTTTGGATATACCAATTTCAAAAATCCGTACTTCTGTGAAAAATTTAGGTAGCATATTAAAATTTTCACATTAAGATATTAATGTGGACAAAACTTGAACTGTTTTCATTGAGTGGTTTGGACTACAGCTGGCGTCAAAGTTGACGCTCCAACATGAGTACACTAAGGTTTTTTTTGCACGGTTTTTTGTATTGTTTCCGTGTATTGTTTTCGGCGATAACTCCAGAACGGAACAACTTATCAATCTTATTCAAATCACATTTTACGTTTTGGGCCAAAAGTAATCATATGGCAGTTTTTAAAAAAATCACAATTTTTAGTGAAAATACTCAAAATTTTAAAAACTGTATTTTGACCATTGCGTGGCAAGGTAACGCATACAAAAAAATCGAAGCAATATAAAATAATTAAGCATGTGAATATATCAACCCTATTTAGTCTTTTTTTACACGGTTCCATACTAAAAGTGGACCGTATCCCCCGTGCAAAAAAAAAACCTTTGTGTATTTCCATTTTTCACCCGATATTGACCTTGCTGAAATATCAGTGCAAAAAAAGCCGAGGCGTTGTCATCATACAGGTTTGGGTCGAAATAATAAGATGAATTCGCCTCGGCTTTGTTTATCTTAGTGAAATGTCATTTAGCTCCAGATGTTTTAGAAACGTTTCTTGTGGACCGTCACAATGAATCAACTGTTGATTCTTATTGCATGATACAGTTCCGAAAAATATGTTTGATTTTTTCCTTGTTGTTAGACCAATTCTGTAACCATTTTTACTCGATATTAAAAATTAAGTGCTTCTTACTCGATATTAAAAATTAATAAAAAGTTGTTGGAATTCATTAACAAATTCATCATACTTATAACAAACATTACTGTCAACTTCGATCTGTGTTTCATCTGCTAGTTTGAAACTTGTTGGATTGAATTGTTGTGTTCATGCATTTTTGCATTTAGTTTCACTTTTCAAGAACTTTAAACTAAACAGAAAACAATAACTAATTTTAACAATCGCATAAAATTTCCGCTCGTTTAATTCAAAGCCAAAGGAGACGTAAGCAATGCAATTGGTTGTAGTCCTTGATGCGCCATACAACAATGTTTGCAATCTTTCATACAACAGGCTTGATTCAGACGTTATCTGGCTTAAATTTACATAAAATATCCCATTATTTTCTGCCAAATCTAGCATTCCCTTTATGTGCATTAGAAACGCAGAAAATTCAATGTTTCTCTTTGTCTGTGTATTGGTTATTGTGATGCTATAACCTACCTAGATAAGACATCGTCATGTCAAAAGCATGTTATGCAGTGCATCTTGAAAACTTCATATGCGTTAGATGTTATAAAAAGATCGGTTTATTGCGCTGTTTTGGTCATATTTGAGTCGATATGTTCTAGAAAATACATGAGTGGCTTATGAAAGGTAAATGTATTGCGATATCATCTTCTCAGCTTAGATATGACAAAACGTGCTTTTCAATTTACACAGAAAAAAATAATTAATTTTAACAAGCGCGTCAAATTTCCCCTCGTTTAATTCCAAGCCAAAGGAGGCATAAACAACGCAATTGGTTGTAGTCCTTGGTGCGCCATACAACAATGTTTGATATCTTTCATACAACAGGCTGGATTCAGGCGTTATCTGGCTTAAATTTACATAAAATATCCCATTATTTTCTGCCAAATCTAGCTTTCCCTTTATGTGCATTAGATAACGCAGAAAATTTCATGTTTCTTTTTATCTGTGTATTCTTAAAACTCCTGTATAACAAAATTTCAAGATAACTGACCAAAAAGATGTTTTTGGTGTTACTTGGGTTAGGTACCTATAGACAAATTGGAGGACGATACTTTTCGAATTATTTGTTTATTTGCTCGAAAACGAGTGACGGGCCCATTTTTTCGAGCATTACTTAAAAACAAAAATAAAGTCCATCGTCTAAATTTCACCAATGAAAGTTTATGAGTTACTGAACAAGAAAATATTTTTTGTTTTCAAAATTTTCCATAATTCAATAAATGGGATTTCCGCCTTTTGTTCTTGAGTTTTGCATTTTTGAAGTTAGTAATGTTCGGGAAAAATGGGAAACATTTGGCGTTTTCCGAGAAAACTGGCGACAATGAATTAAAACCAAAAGAAGTCAAAATTAACTTAGGCGTCAACCCAATATGATACAATGTTGTTTTTGATTCGTCCGATACAAACTAGTCGCAGTCGAAAAATTGACAAATATCGATTTCAGCCATCGTTCACTTGCACACCGATTCGCAAATCTCCATAAACAATGAAATGTTAATTATACCAGTGATATTTGCGGCACGACAGTGACAACTTGTGAGTCTTCCGGCCACCATGCACCGAAAACCATTCCGCACCCCGATTGTTGTACTGTTGTGCCACTACTGTGTCTTATCGTTCTGTGTGAGAGGGAAGCCGACTTCCGCGTTGGAAGAAACAGATGTGACACTACTGCTGAATAATCTTAGTGAATCTGCCCGAGAACGTCCGGTCGATGTGTCGTACTTCGAGGACGACGAACTGAGCCTCGCCATCATGTTGGGTGGAGCCAGTTCGTCCGGAGTAGTCAGCGGGGCCCGAAATGTAAAAAGGTCCACCGATTGGATAAATCGAATCGAGACACAGGATGATGAGCTTGGTGCCAATTACACCATCTACAACGTTGGAGTCCTGATGGCGTCTCATTTGGGTATGCTTTTGTTATCGAAAACATATGTCCGATTCGATTGGTTATGTAGTGTAATGAACTTAATTAATATTTGTTTCAATTATTTGCATGCATCAGCGATTAAAAGATAATAAATTATATTTCTGATAACTTGCAGATTCACCATTTGATTTGGAACGATGTGGACCAGCCGTAGATTTAGCGTTAGATTTTATAAATGATTTCTTGGGAAAGACACACAGAACCAAGCTACGGAAAGTTCAAAAAAGGTAAGGATGTTTCATTTAAGATTAAGATCTTAATCGCTATGTTTATGGATACCGTTATTTTTTTTCATCTATATATATTCTTCTTCTGCAATTAGGCTTTGCCTGCCGATAAAACTAGTGTTCTTTGAAATACTTCACTGTTTTTATTAAGGACTTTTTTGAAGCATTCTATCGTATAAGTGTGATAGTGTGAAAAAAACCGACACGTTTACCAACTACGCTATGAGCGCCCTTCGTAATCTGTTGAAACTATTCTGCCTAGTTTTACTTCAAGCATCGTAAAAACTCTGTCAAAACGACTGTCCGTGATGTTTAAATTTCGACCTTCTCGCTTTTCGATTGGCATTTTCCAGAGAACGTGTCCTGGTAAATGTCTCAACGAGACCAACGCGGAACAGGTGGATCATTGAGGACAGTGCTAGGAAGATGAAAAAACACTCACACGCTCCAGCTCAAACGTGCTAGGGTCGTTATTATCTTGTCAACCAACCAAACCAAATTCAACCAGCTATGCGAGTGCCATAGTGACTGTTTGCTATAACCATGGTCTAGGGACGGATGTATTTTTTTTTTGCAAATTAGTAGCTATGGTGAAACATGAATATACTAACCAAATAATACGGTGAGGAAGCGTTTCCACCCAGTTGTTCCCAGAAAACCAACCGGATGAGTTTGTGATTGCTGGAACAGAGTTTTTTTTTTTGTATTTGATCAGATAATCCGATTTGGACTGTGCAACTGTGCAAGACTTTTGCAACATATTCAATTTTAGAAATAATACTCCAATTTCTTGATATTTACGGCGGAGTAGGAAAACTCATGCAAATCACCAAGCATATTCAAAAAGTCTTTGACCCGTTAAATTCCGGATGAAGGCATTTGTATTTCCCACAATTCATTTTGCATGCTGCACACTAGAACAGGATAGACATCCTAGTGCCACCCTCAGCTGGAACGTCGTCACTTCTCCAATCACTTGCCGTCTTCATAACGAATGCAAACACATTTATTAGAAGCTCAAACAAATCGCTCTATCAAATGCCACTCAGTCAACGCCGCCAGTATGACACGACGACCGGGGCTGATAGCTCAGAAGTGTCACATCCTTATCATAACGTTTCGTCGGATATGTATGTGCTTAGCGGTCGATGAATGCTTCCGGAGAAAATCCTTTTTACCATCCCATCACCACCGTATAAATAAATCTCGACAAAGTAAACACTTTTGCGCCCCATATCCTAATTCAATATGGGATACGGTTTGCTAGGCCGTTAATCGTCGCTGGGGGTAATTATGGGTATAATCTCTTGAGGATGAGTTGCCACATCTGCTGCTGGACACTGACAGAATTTTAAACCATTATTTTTGCCTCTAAACGTGTTCACACCTTAGTACGATAATTCTAATGGACGGCTGTAGGCCTTGGTAGCGAACGTCAAGACAATTCATTCAATAAAAAATTGACGGTGTTGTGACTATATTAAATTGGTTGTAGAGGGTCTCAAAATATTGGTAGGATTGTATCTTATAAACAAAACGTAGATAGGATGTTTACCCCCGACTCAGCTCGACAAATATGAGAAATGTATTTGCGTGTATATCTGTGACGCAAAAAAGTAAGGCGTGTTTCTTAGCAATCGCTAGACCGATTTGCATGAAGCAATCGAGGATTTCTCTGCCAAATGAACAATTGACTGAACTCGGCCCTCTCCGATTTGGATGAAACTTTGCACATGTCTTCGAAATTGGTGACGAGGGATTTTCCGCCGGTTAAGGGAATTTTTTGACTCAAGACAAATTTTTCAAAAGGGCGTATGTGTTTTGTCATGCGTATTTTTCAAAAAATCATAATTCGAAAACCGTTGGTTTTAATAAAATTCCTTCTGAAAAGAAGTTGTAGTTAATTAATTTGACTTCATGAAAAAAATATGTACACTGTGAAAAAAAATTGTTTTTCTTAAAAAAAAAATCAAAAATTAAACTTAAAAATCAATTAGCAAATCTGTCCAACGTACGATGTTTATAATTTTTTTTTCAAAAAGACTTTAAGTCATGAGAAGAAGAATAGAAGTTGTTTTACGATGGAGCAACTTAAGATAAAAAAGTTCTTAGAAGTAAGAAAAAATCTTTTTTTTTTCAATTTGTTGTTTTTATATAAATAATCATCATAAATAATCATATTTTAATAATATAATACGATTTTTCTAGTGATTTTAAAAAAAAATGCTCTTGGTGAGCAACATTCTAAATGTACCCGTTTTCGAGATAATTTGAAATTAATGTCGAAAAAATGGCTTTTTACATGAAATTTTTTTTTTTTCAAATGTTAGTCGTGATTGTCCATCTGCAAAAGTATTCTTTTCAAATAGTACATAAAATTGTCTACAATATACCTTTTATTACCGAGAATACTAGACAAACTGATTCCTGATATTTACTGTAGGTAACACGACAAAATTTGCTGCTTTTACTTACAGTATATTATGAAAACCTAACCCGAAACAAAAATAATTAGTATTCATGTTAGTGTACAAGCGTATTTTGTTCAGGTAGAAACATAATGTATTTAATTAGTTAAACTGTTTCTACCAGTAAGAATACAATGGTTACGCCCATTTATACCTATTCATGCATTCCCTTTGGTGTTGACAGAAAATATAATTTACATGCATACCCCTGCACATACCAATATTTCAAAAAAGTACCTAAAGTGCGTACCTAGTACGTATAAAAAGGATTACATTACAAAGTCATGACATCAGTTTAACAGTGTCTTTCATAAGTAGCGTAACGTGTCAAAAGATTTGAAATGGAACTCGAAACAAAGCATTGTTGTAAACCTTTTCGTGAAATCGGGAGACGGTGTTCGCCTAAACTTAGAAATTTAACTGACAAGTTAATTGAAAAACTTTTATCCATGCAGTGTACGGTTCATTTGGACACGTCATTAAGAATTTGTGATTCATGTCGGTTATATTCGTATCGTCGTAATCCCGTCGAAAGAGTGGAGCAACCAGAAAACGGTGCACATGACGAAGCACCAACCACATCACGGAACGATTTGGAGGAAATACCATCGGCAGCTTCAATTACCTCGGCATCTTCTCAGAACAGTGACCTACCGGATTATTCCAGGATACACAACATTGAGTTATTAAATAATGGAATTGCAGGAATAAATGTGTCTCCGATATCCATTAAAGAATTTAAAAACGATAAATACCGTCGGCAAAAATTTGCCGAAAATGTTGCAGGTATTAGAAAATATCTATTCAGCTTACCACCACAAGAAGAAGTCGAAGAGTAAGCTACATTGAAAACAAAGGTTGTGGAATATGATGAAATAATTTCCAAATTGAAAGAACAATTCATAGAACCAGATTGTTCGAGAATAGTAAAAATACATATATTAACAGTTTTGCCTAATTCGTGGACGATTCAGCAGATAACGAGCAAATTTGAAACAAACAAATACCTTGCATTACAAGCAAAAGAATTGGCAGCCGAAAATGAGATCGGGGAATCGTTTGAATCCGGATATAAAGAATCAAGTGATACAATTTTTTGACGAGGACGACATCAGCAGAGCCATGCCGGGACAAAGAGATTATGTCTCTGTAAACACTAATGGTAAGCGTCAACAAATTCAAAAACGGTTATTACTTTCATCACTTAGAGAAACTTTCACTCGATTTAAAGAAGTCAGTGAACATAAAATTGGATTTAGTACTTTTGCAACATTACGACCAAAACATTGTAAATTGCTAAATGCTTCAGGTTCTCACAACATTTGTGTTTGCGCAATTCACGAAAATATTGATTTAATGCTTCACAGTTTAAAAAAATATTCATTCAACACTGATTGTAATCAACATTTTGAGAAGTTATTGTTTAATTCATCATCAAGATAAAAATATTGTTACCTCCGTGAATGCGAAAATTGTCCCACGCTGTCAGAATTTGAGATAAGATTTTTAAGAGAACTTGAGAAACATAACTTGTCTGAGATATCGTTCGAACAATGGATTACAACTGATAGATGTAATTTAGAAACGCTATTAAAACCTGTTGATGAATTTGTTGAATATTTTAGCGAGAAATTAGAAAAACTATTAACGCATGATTAAGCAAACAAAACAAAGCAATCTAAATTTTTAAAAGATACAAAGTCTTCATTAAAAGAAGGAGAAGTAGTTATTATTTGCGATTTTGCAGAGAATTATTCATTTGTACTTCAGGATGCTGTTCAAAGTCATCATTGGAACAATGATCAGGCTACAATTCATCCGTTTGTTATTTATTATATGGAGTCAGGAGTGCTTAAAAATCTAAGTTTTGTTGTAATATCAGAAGTTCTAAGACATGAAACAATTGCGGTACAAGTATTTATTTCTAAATTACTAACGTATTTAAATCAACTAATGAATATAAAAAAGCCATTTTTATGTCTGATGGGGCTGCTTCCCAATACAAAAATAGAAAAATTTTTGCAAGCCTCTGCAAGTTTAAAGAGAAAAACAATATTGATTCTGAGTGGCATTTTTTTGCAACTTCACATGGTAAGGGACCATGCGATGCAATTGGCGGCACATTAAAACGAATGGCAACAAGAGCAAGCTTGGCCAAACAACATGAACATCCAAAAACAAGCGCGAAAACTTTGTATGATTGGGCTATTAAAAGAAATCAAGAAAATTTCACAAAAATATCATTTTGCTATGTTTCACAAGAAGAATATGAAGAGGGAGCTGCAGAATGGGGTGGTAGTTATAAGCAAACAAAAATGATTCCTGGTACACAGAAATATCACTCCTTCATTCCAGTTGCAGATAACAAAATCGCTGCGAAAATATTTTCAACTGACGAAATACTGAGTTTTCATAATATTTATAGGAATATTAGGAAATAGTGTTTGTAAAAATGTAAATACAATTTTTTTTAAAAATAGTAGAAAAAATAAATAAATCATGTATGAACAAAAAAAAAAAAATATTTGATGATTAAGATTTGTTAATTTCGTTAATTAAGAAGATGTTCAATCTTCTTGGTGTCAGGTGGAAAGTTGTTGAAAATTTTATGTAAAATTTGAAAAGAATACTTTTGAAGATGGACAATCACGACTAACTTTTGAAAAAGGGATATTTTCATGAAAAAAGCCATTTTTTCGACATTACTTTCAAATTATCTCGAAAACGGGTACATATAGATTGGTGCTCACCAAGAGTATTTTTGTTTAAAATCATTAGAAAAATTGTATTATATTATTAAAATATGGTTATTTATGCAAAAACAACAAATTGAACAAAACTTAAATTTTTCTTACTTCTAAGAACTTTTTTATCTTAAGTTGCTCCATCGTAGAACAACTTCTATTCTTCTTCTCATGACTTAAAATCTTATTGAAAAAAAAAAATATAAAAATCGTACTTTGGACAGATTTGCTAATTGATTTTTAAGTTTAATTTTTTATTTTTTTAAAGAAAAACCATTTTTTTTCACAGTGTACATATTTTTTTCATAAAGTCAAATTAATTAACTACAACTTCTTTTCACACGCAATTTTATTACAACCATCGGTTTTTGAGTTATGATTTTTTGAAAAATACGCATGACAAAACACATACGCCCTTTTGAAAAAATTGTCTTGAGTCGAAAAATTCCCTTAACCGGCGGAAAATCCATCGTCACCAATTCCGAAGACATGTGCAACGTTTCGTCCAAATCGGAGAGGGTCGTGCAAGATTTTGACTTTTTCCGGCTGATTTCATCTGGAAACGCTCAATCGCCAAAAAGATTTTATAAAGGGTGTACCGCTTTAAATCCACACACACAAAATTCATTATCAAAATTCGAGTTTTTATCCGATTATCACCAGATTTTCAGGGAGTAAAACGAATTGTTCGAAATAAGTTTTGGCATCATTCATTTAATTTATTTCGCCTTTATATTCGAATGCGCGAACCTTGGCCTTAACCAGCCATAAGGTTCTGCACGACCTCAGAATTGACAGTTTTTTTATGCAATTAACCCATGCTTTTTTCATTTATTCTACATTCTTTACCACTTTAGGTCATTTTAGAAGGTGCTGCTTCATAGTGGCCTAAAGCTCGATTTAAAGTAAATCTGGATGCATGGTAAAAATGGCGTCCCTGGTGGTTGGAACAAAACGTTTGACAGGCATTTGTTGATGTGTTATTGACAAAGATTATTGGTGAAACGTTTTTCTCGATTGATCGACGCATCTCGAAATTACGGATCATGGAACTAGAGAAAAAAAAATTGTGCACAAATATCTAGAGAATCCTTCGTGGTCTTCCTCAAAAATAGCAAAAGTGTTAAAATTCCTAAAGTAAACGGTGTGTCTTGTAATCAAACGTTACAAGGATACTCTGAGTGAGGAAAGAGCACTGGAACAAAGAAGCTGAGGAGGTGTTGAGGTACGTGAGAGGCAACCCAGGTGTCTCCATACGTGATTTGGCAAAGAAATACGATTCCAACCTTTCCACCGTGCGTAACATCCTTTCAAGAGAAGAATATAAGTCTTTTGGTGCCAGTAAACATCCGAATCGCTCCCTGAAACAAAATTTAGTGGACAAAATGCGAGCACGATTACTATACGAACGAGTTTTGACGAAATTTGATGGCTGTATTTTAATGTACGACGAAACATATGTCAAAAGAGAATTATAAACAAAACCTCGAACGAAAATTTAACCTGAAAACTGGTCGCGGGGATGTCCCGTCCAGGTATAAATTTGTTTTTGCTGATAAAGTTGCTCGGAAACAAATGATTTGGCAAGGAATCTGCAGTTGTGGCCTTAAAACCAAGGTTTCCATCACATCTCATACAACGACTTCGAAGGTTTACACTAACTGAAAAAGCGGATTTTACATTTCATTCGGCAACACAACACCAAAGTTATGTTTTGGCCGGATCTAGCCAGCTGCCACTACTCTAAGGAGGTACTAGAATGGTATGCTGTAAACAATGTTAATTTCGTCGTCAAAGAGATTAATCCTCCGAATTGCCCTGAGTTCAGACTGGTCGAAAAATATTGGGCAACTGTCAAACGAAAACTTCGAGGATGCGGTAAAGAAGTGACAAATGCACAACAAATGCGTTTAAAGTGGAATAAGTTCGCCGGTACAGTGTCACCGGTGACTGTGCTGATCATGATGGCATTGATTACAAGTAATATGCGATAGTTTGTTCGAAACGGTAAAATGTAATAACTTGTTATACATCTTTTGAAAACTGACAAACCCTTTTGTTTGACGTCTTAATCAACCATGTAGGTTGTTTAATTCTTGAGTTATGAACACTTGAATGCGTCCAAATTTACTTGGAATCGGGCTTTAGTATTTTTCTATTGGGCGCAGTTCCGGAGTGTTTGGGGGGTTCAGTTCTTTCGGTACGAAATCCACATCATTCGCATTATACCACTCTCCAAATTCGGCCACAAGATCGTCGGACCGACGTGAGTCTTCGGGAGAGAAAGAAGCCCCCTTTGGAGACACTCTTCCAAATACACCTGTGCATTCATGATGCTTGCGGTAACGAAAGGTGTACTCCGCTTTCCACAAGTACGAATCGTTTCGATATCTTCTATGTCCGGAGGTTCCCGGGAACATCACACTTATCCTTGGTAGTCACATACAGGTTTCCTGAAATCTGGTTGAACTCCGGTTTCACATATGTCTCGTCATCCATTACGCAGCAGTGTATTTTCGTTAACTTCTGGTCGTACAACTTCGACGGCTTTTTGCGACCGTATTCTGTTTCTCGTCAAGGTTTGGAGACTTCTGAACCTAAACGTGCGAAGTGCAGCTCGAGTTTTGGTATTCCGCATGAAAGTCTTGCTCACATGTAACTTTTTAGTCCCATCTCGAACTGGGGCGTTCGATTTACGTTTAAAGGCCCCAACTACGCGTTTGTGATCGTTGTCGTTGACCTGGTGGTTTTCTTTTTCCAGATCTTCGCTTCCGATCAACAGTCAGATGATACCAGACAGTTCCCGTGGATGTGCAGAATTTTTTCTCTCCTCTCGGCTTCCATCTGGAATAACTTTTCACGCACTGCACGAAACACCATGAAATTTATACCACAGAAAGTGGACGCCTAGGTAAACAAACAGCTGTAGAAGAATTCTTGCAGCGGAACTTTATATTCAAATTGAAACATACAACTATGCACTCAATATAAGGTATTCGCACAGAAAAACCAGCCAGTGTCATTTGGCTAAATTTTTCTTATTTTTTCAACACATAATTGAAACCTAAACGTCTAAAAATGCGCCATGCTGATCAGCTCCTGGTCTCAAGTTTTATACCACATTATAACGAATGAACAACACAAGACAAATGTCTAGAGTAATAACAAATACGGACTTGCTGCACAGACTCCTTATTCTCCTTATACTCCTTATCCTCTTATAACTGGACTAAGAAAAACTTCAATACAGCAAAAAACTCTACTTCCACCTGCAGTAAAAGTTTTTTTTTATGAACTAACATGTGCGTGAGGACTGGTTTATGGAATGTGTAGAAGTAATATGTTTCGTGTGAATGCTGATTTCATATAAAATGAAGTTTTAGTAATGTAATAAATAAATTATCACTGAAAAATTCTGCTCTTAATTTCAAAATAAACATAAAATATAATATAATCGAATGGCAATCCAAAATACTATCCTTTCTATGCATGGCGATTTGTTTTAGAAAAGAAAAGAATGACTAGAACGATTCATCAACACACTGCAACGTAGATAGGTATGATATCTTTTAAATCGAATTTGAGTTTAGACGCCAATTATTTATTAAAATGGCAACACTTTATAAAGAAATTTCCATGAAATGTTTTCATGGCCGCCGTTCTATTATGGTGGAACCACCGTGCAGCGATTTTAATTTTACATAGGATTTTTCATGGGGAAACTTATTCAGAGAAAAATCTAGCAAGGTGACCTGTTTTCTTCTGAAAATAAACCAGTCCAAGCACTCCTTGGAAAATTTTACAAGGATTTTTTTTCTGAGCGATCCAACGCTTGTGGAAATAGTTATTTAGCTAAAACTGATTCCATACTTTTTAATTGTTTGTTTTGTATTCTCAATGCGTGGAGTAACGATTGTGATGTAGGAAGAAATGTTCGCTCATCACCATGAGACTCCAAGAGTGCACTCTTGGTGCCTCATGGTGTTGAGCGAATATTTCCTTCTACATCATAAGACTGATTGCTATCCAAACGAAAGGCTCATTGGACTATGTTTGCTAGCAGCACTGCCATCTGCAGCCAGCTACTGTTTGCGCAAAGCAACCACGTTGTGTGCGTTGTTCACTCAGGGAGGGACTGTGCTGCTAGATAAAGTTCTGTCCAGTTAGAATCCGGAATCACTTATTGTGTTGCAGCGGCACGGAAAGTGACCGCTGCAAGCATTTTTTTACAGCGGTTTCTTCACCTAAGCGCCCACTTTATGTGGTATAAATTTCACGGTGTTTCGTGCAGTGAGTCAAAAGTTAATTCAGATGGAAGCCGACGGGAGAGGAATTCTGCACACCCAATGTGGTCCGCAATAAAAATTTCAAAAACGTTGAAAATCGCCAAATCAACCGTGCATGATGTGCTCGAACGTTTCAGGAAACGAAGGAGCGTGGATCGAGTGCCTCAAGATAAGCGTTGTAGTGGAACATATGACCGCAAGCTGAACCAGAAAGTGTTGGGAACCGTCAGAGCAAACCCTGGACTATCAGATAATGTAATCGCACAAAAATACGCTGCTGCTCGCAGTACCGTTCGAAGAATTCGTTTGCGAGCAGGATATCGTTCTTATCGAGCCGACAAGCAACCAAACAAAACGTTGAAGCAAAGTTTCGTCACCAAAACTCGAGCTCGGAAATTGTACCAACAGGTTTTGACGAAGTACCAAGAATGCGTGCTCATCGACGATGAAACCTACGTCAAAATAGATTTCGGACAGCTTCCTGGCCAAAATTCTACATGGCTACGGCACAAGGAGATGTTCCTGCGAAGTTGAAGTTAGCTTTTTATGGATAAATTTGCCAAACAACTGATGATTTGGCAAGGGATATGCAGCTGTGGAGCAAAGACCAAAGTGTTCGTGACGAATACGACGATGGACTTGAAGCTGTACAAGGAAGAAAGTCTCAAGAACCGCGTACTACCTTTCATTAAAGCTCATAAAGGTCCCGTGAAGTTTTGGTCAGATTTGGCGAGATGCCGCTACAGCCGTGAAGTCATCCAGTGGTACTGCAAAAATAACGTAGATTTCATCGATAAAAACAAAAATCCACCCAACTGCCCGCAGTTCCAGTCCATCGAGAGATTTTGGGCAATAATGAAGCGGAAGCTTAAAAAAAGTGGAAAAACTCAGAAGACCAAAATGTGGAACAAATGTGCCAAGGAAGTTGACTCCGGAGGTGTGCAGCGTTTGATGGGATGAATAAGGAATGCGAATTTTCATTAGAAATGAAGAGAAATAATTTGTATAGATATTGTTTTCTTAAAGTACAGTAAATTACCTTTGTTTTTATGTATTAAACTTTTGTTTACGTTAATCTGTTACCGAAATACAGATGATTTTATTATTCCGGATTCTAAATGGACTTAGCTTCAAAAAATTCAAAGTAGAACGAAAATAATGTATACATAAAATGTAGTTCCACTGATTGAAATATATGAAGTGGTGGTTTTGATGAAAGTGGTATTCTGAAAACTGGGGGAAGTTTTTGACGTTGAGGACAAGACCATTTCAGTGGTGCTAAAAATCAACCAAAGCAACAAACAACAAAATTATATTACAATTTTGGCAAAATACATATAGAGCTCATTGGTTTACTTATATGATATATTTCGAATACTATAAATACTTCGACAAATACTCTTTCGAAAATCTTGAAACAACGAAACTTTCAACAAAAACTTATTTTGTAGAAATAGAACGAAGTTCATCAGAGTGTTGTCCAGTCTTCAACTTTCACCAGAAACAGATATTCATTTGTGTATTCATATGCCCCAAACGCAATGTCCCGCTAGTTTGCGCCAGTGTTGTAATTGCTTTATTCAATCGCTTCTCCACTTCACAGTTACGCCTCGTGCTCTGGAGCAAAGTCGCCGGGCCTTGCGGCTGATATGCACTTCAAGAATAACGTGGTGGCCTTCATAGGACCTGCATGTGCCTTTGCGTTGGAACCGGTGGCACGGCTGGCGGACTACTGGAATACACCCATCATCACCGGAATGGGTGATCAGGTAAGGTTTGTCCTGGGCCGGTCACCACACTTGATTACGTGTGCTCCGGGCAAATGTGGCATTCAACAGGCTCTTTTGTGTGTGTGTGAAAACCGAAAGAAGGCGCATTATAAAAAAAGCGTCTCTATCCCTGCTAGGAAGGCCAGCATCCGCCAGTCTTACACGACACAAAACCTGATGGGAGCAATCTAAAAACAAATTTATTTAATGTACCAACAGCACGGATCAGCGCACTTCCAGCGCGTTATTCCATCCAATGATGATGGTACTGAGTTGAGAGCGGATGAGCGGATGCTGTGATTCTGCCGCGTGCTAAAGCAATCGTTGTCGTTATTTTAATGTGCCTCTGCTGGTATTGTCATTTCGCACCGTTTAGCACGCGACGTGCGCATTACTGGAGCGTGTTATTGGTCTATTATTTCTGCAGTATGCCATTGCTAACATTGCGCATTTCAAGAGCAGCGAAGGACAATTTAAAACGAGTGCAGTAGCATCTTCCTTCCTTGAGCTAAAGTTTCAATAAATGATTTCAACAGTTGGATCAGACTTTGCGAACTCAATCAAGCTTGATTCAATTACGGAAAAGGCAAGATAGATGAAGCGATAACAGAGACGTTTTTCAGTCCGTTAAGCACGGTCAGTCTTACTTACAGAGTGCGACGAATAAGATTTCCTTTCTTGCAGTGAAGTGTGAATGCCTTTGGGCTAAATCGGTTTCCTTCCAGCTCACCAAGGTTTTAGGCAACGTGAAACAACGAGGGAGGGAACACCTTGGCAATGCATTATCTTTGCGTTTGCTGAGCTTCACATTTGATTGGATTACAGATTACTAATGCTCTGTAGGTGTTTGTCCCATGTAGATGTTTCTGAGCCCATGTCCAATCAGATAAATTCCAAAAAGTCGTGCATTTTATTTGTGTGGCACAATAAATACCTATGAAGCATGATTATTACATTTGGAGAGACTTAAATACATATACTTTTGAAAGGTGCTATATATTAAATGCTATAAATTTAAGCCAGATATAACCGGGATCAGGTTTGTTGTACGAAATATTGCACACAATTTCATTGGTCACGCTTGCTTTGGGTTACAATTGAACGAAACTTAACGCGCCTTTGAATATTCATCTATTTTTTCTATGCAGTGATGGAATGACATATTCATTGATGATAAATGTACTGTATTTTGATAGTATTTCCAGAACATTTTACAATTCCCATTGCGATCAAATTGAACACACGCAAAAGTGAATCACCGTGGGAGAAAATGTCACGACTTTCTTGTACTATTTTCTACAGGCTACGAATTATTTATACTGCCACTAGTCGATAGTTAGAAATAGACGTCACTCAAAATTTCGTTGATTGCAGCAGGACTCATATGATGTCTATCGATGGAATCAAATTAAAAGAATGCTATACGCTATTTTTAAATTGTTTGAAACTGTTTGAGAAATGTTTATTTACCACCACTGGACCAATTGAAAACAATGTTATTTTAGTACAATTTCATATAAAAATAACATTTAAACTATTTCTATACATTTCTGATGTAACTAACTACGCACTTACCCTGTAATGCACGCTATTAAAAGCTGCCAATCTGTAATAACAACCACTTTGACAAATATGTCTCACAATCTAATCATCTGTGCAGAACCTTGATTATTAATGCTTTGAAGGAAATATCTCATCTCCGGTCCTCCATAAACTCAGTCTCTCCCTTAGCGAAAGCAATAAGCTTGAAACGCTAAGAAAGAAGCAGAAGATCTTCTTATAAACATGGGACTCTAGGAGTGGGCAGTTATTTTTACTAGAACCACACAGAATTTTAATTTTAAGAAGCCCGTAAAATTTCTCCTCGTTTAACTCCAAACCAAGGGAGACGTAAACAACGAAATTGTTTGCAATTTTGTATGCGTCATACAACAATGTTAGGAATCTTTCGTGCAACAGGCTAAATATAGTACAGGCGTTATTTGGCTAAATTTACATGAAATATCTCATTATTTTCTGCCAAATTTAGCATTCCCTTTATGTGCATTAGATAACGCAGAAAATTCAATGATCTGATGAAAAAGTATTGATTGTTCCGGTAGAGTACGGCAGTTTGTGAAAATTTAATAGGAACCGTTGAAATTAACTGGGGGGTTATTTTGAAAGGCAGTACCCAATCAAGCACACAATTTTTACCAAGCTACCACAATTCAGAGGGTTTCACAAATTTGAAACACTAAAATTGATAACTTCACGCAAAGTGCTCAGATAAAAAGAAACATTGAATATTCTGCGTTATCTAATGCACATAAAGGGAACGCTAGAGTTGCCAGAAAATAATGGGATATTTCATGTTAATTTAAGCCAGGTAACGCCTGAATCCAGCCTGTTGCATGAAAGATTGCCAACGTTGTTGTATGGCATATGAAAAGTTGCAAACAATTTAGTTGTTTACGCCTCCTTTAGCTTGGATTTAAACGAGGGGATATTTTACACGCATGTTAAAATTAATTATATTTTTCTATGTTGTACATGATCAATTTACCTTGCTTGTTGCGCACTTTTTTTTCTTATCCCCATCGGTTCGTTGTTAAGATTCATTTTAACTGGGTTGCCGTCCGACATTCTTTCGACATGCCTAGCCCACCGTTGTCAACCGATTCGATCGTGATTCATTCGCCTCCTCCACGTTCAGTCTTCCATCTGAACTTCATCGTAGATCTTTCGCAGCACTTTCCGTTCAAAGACACTAAGGGCGCCTTGATCCCCCACAAGCAATGACCAAGTTTCGTGGTCGTAGAGGACTGCTTATATAATCAATGTCTTGTAGATGGTCAACTTTGTAGTTCGACCTGAGCGTCCTTCGGAGTACAAAGTAGGCTCAATTTTCAGCCAAAATACGTCTTGTACGTTTGTGTTGTTATCGGCGGCCACCAATGAGCCCAGATACACGAATTCGTATGCCTCCTCGATTTCATCACCGTCGATCTGAGCTTGTGGTGGGAAAATAACCCCTCGTGTATTTCGTTTTCAACGCCCAATCATTAGCCCAACCCTACTTGCTTCAGTCTTAAGTCTGATGTACGTTTTCGCCATTGTTTCAAAGTTACGTACTACGATATCAACGTCGTCGGCGAAACCAAAAAGTTGGAAAGACTTCCTGAAAATCATGCCCCTCGTATCCAACCCCGCCCTATTCAATCGTGGTGCGATTATTGCTAGTTGCAAACTAATACCAATATCCCACCCAGGTCACATTCCGTCCGCACGGAAATTTTTGCGAGTTTTCAAAGAGGTGAATACAGGGTGCGGCAGAAAATAATGCGAAAATTTGTTCTATTTCTTTTAAATCCCATTTTCAACTAATTCAAGCAATAATATCAACATTTTCGAGTGCAGTTATCTTTATAAAGTCCTTTTTAACCAGTTTATTCAATGTGTCCTCCATTTTTATTAAAAACATCCTCGAGCCGACGCTGGAAGCCAGAGCATGCCTTTCGGACGTAGTCCTCCGACATTAACTGCCGAGTGCGTGCTATGGTTGACTTCAGGGTTTTCCCACTAGGGTGTGATGTTTTGCAGGCTCGTGCTTCAACATATGCCCAAATCAAATAATCCAACGGATTAAGATCTGAAATGCTAGGGGCCACAAATCCTTCGGCCAAAACTTCATGTTATCGTTCAACCTTTGTTGGGTTCGACACGTGACACGGCGCTCCATACTGCTGTAGGACAACGTGTTGGTCCTCGGAGAAGATGGCCTTCACCCAGGGAAGCACTTGGTCCTTTAAAATACCGATACACACTTCGGTATTGATTTTAACTCCAGCATCAATGAAAACAGGCGGCATTTTCAAACCGTTGGACGCCACGAAGCCAAACATCAAGACACCAGCCGGATGTTTGGTTTGAAATTTGAATTTCACTTTTTCCGGAACGTTCTCTATTTTCTGCGGTGAAATGAACTGGTCCGTGCGGCTGTTGGCCACAGCATCGATGCTGGAAAACTTTTCGTCGGAGAACAGGATTATCATTTTTTCCTTCTTCAACAAGGAAAGCAATCTCTTGGAACGAGTCACTCGTAGTTCCTTGACCCGGTCCGTCATCAAGTGGCGTTTCACTCTGGCTCTGGAAGGTGCATGCAGATCTTCTTTGATGATTCTCCGCATGGATTTATTGGCTTCCTTTGCAAGTTTTCTTATGGAACGCACCGGGTTGCAAGCAATTTCTGCACGGACCGATTTGATCACGTTCGGCGTGCGTGCAAAGCGCGGACGTCCACTTCCCGGCTTCCGCTGCTTAGGACCATCTTGCATGGACTTTTTTTTGCGGTAAACTGTTGCCAAATGGCACCCTACCACCTTGGCAATCTCTTTCGGCTTCTTCTGGGCGAGCAACAAACTGGTTATCACTTCTTTCGCGAACATTTTGACGAATTTGCAATAAAACAATTAGAATGTTTGTATGCAGCACTTGAAAGTAAACATAAACAGACATAAATTCGTCACTAGCTACAAGAATTAACCCAATACTCAAGTTTGAACATTTTTGCATTATTTTCTGCCGCACCCTGTATGCTCGCCCTGTATGGTTGATGATGAAGCTGACTACAGTATTTTGCCTCGAGGGATGAAAGATTGCCAAAAGTTTAATTATAGACGATTTGTTATACGATCCTACATCTAATAAATTTGAAAACTATTTGTCCAACTCAATATTGAAATTCCATTTTTATTTTAAATGCCGTTCAGCAAGCAATTTTCAATAAAAAAAATTTTCTTCGGATTTATGAGAAACATTTAAATATGTTCGTCCTATGCCGAGGGTCACTTAACCGAACTGATGCGTTGAATTTGAAGTGTGTGTGTGTGTGTGTGTGTGTGTGTGTGTGTGTGTGTGTGTGTGTGTGTGTGTGTGTGTGTGTGTGTGTGTGTGTGTGTGTGTGTGTGTGTGTGTGTGTGTGTGTGTGTGTTTACAATCTAATTCCCACTGTCTGGCAGCGGTATTATGGATAGAATCTTCCTGCAACTGTTTCATATTTGCTGTTTACAGTTGCAAAAAGCTTAAATCCGGGGATTAGAAGGTGACAGCTCTACCGCGACTCCAATAGCCCATTTCAAGAACGCAAGCATTCCGAAGCTATCTTCGTACACAATAAGCCCCGCTCCAGTAGTGACATACTGAAACTTTCAATCAAGCGTATGTGCAATGCTTGATTGACGCGTATTTAGTGATTCACAATATATAGTCAGATACATCTCACCAATTGCCGCTTCCTTCGTTACACTCTCTTGTTCATTCGTAAACATAAAAGTTCTCGACGTTGCCTCGTAATTAATTTCATGCACTCCCGACAAAATAAGCGCAAAAATTAACGTGGCCAAACCGCCCGTTATATATGTAACCTGCATAAGAAAACTCTGTACACCACATGGTGAACGCATCTGAAATTATGTGACAGCCTTTCCCGCACGCGCATTGTCTTCGTTTGCTGCTTCTGATAAGCAAATGGCCGTTTTCTACACGCACTGGTCTTCTTTTCTTGCACTCCACACTCTGCCAATAATCAAATGCCCGCTACGAGGCCACTCTATATCGAACTTCAAAACTGCTATGATGCGTTGAATTTGAAGTGCAGGTAAAAGTACTCAATGTTTTAGTAAAAAGATCTGTTGTAAATAATTTTTTTTTATTTTTTATATGTTGGATACATTTTTAGGCAAAATAAGGGGTGCAAATTGGAAAGAATTAAATTGGGAGCGTCACGAAAAGTGGTCAGTTTTGGAACGTTAATTATCCATTCATTTCTAGATAGATTTTCTCAACCTTTGCATCAATATATTGGAAATATTTCTAACAGTTGGTAGTATTGTTTAAAAAAACTAGTATTTAGCAATATAAAATTAAAAATTAACAGAAGGTAGAGCCATGTCTAAAACATACTTCACTATTAAACATTTATCGTGTTTGAACCAGATAGATAACTTATTAATATGAGTGGCAGTGCTTGGCCGTTACGTATATAAAATAAAAAAGACTCAATTTAGAGTAGATGCATCATGTGAAGATTTAACGCTCGTATAACTCACTTCGGAAACCAAAAAATCTTTATCGTGCTTCTCACCACTAACCGTTTCTAACGGAGTTTGATTTATAATTTGCCATATTTCTGATACAATTAAAGTAAACAAGTGATACTAATGTAACAGTTCTGGTTTCTACCTATCTTTCCATTGATAGACTCACCCATATCGAGTATTTTTTTTTTCAAAACAACCAGGGTTACTCTATTTATAATAAACTAAAACAATTATTATCCTAACCCTTAAATAATTATATGTTTTTCAACGTCAACCGTGCGATCGTTTTTTTTTTTTGGGATTTAAGCACTAGGTACTGCGTGCATTGAAACTGTTTTCTGTATACGCATTGGACATTTGTTCCCAGTCAAATATGATTTGGTTTGTGAACCCAATCACCTTACCAGGATTTAGATCACCTACTAAAAATTTAGATCTGCGCTTATACAGTTCACTACAGCTGCAAAGCAGATGCTCCGAGCTTTCGCTTTCTAGATTACAGAAGCGGCATATATGATTCTGAACCCGGCCAATGTCCTTTAAATGATATCTGCTCGGACAGCGCCCTTTTACTAGGCCAGTGTATGTACAGAGAGCTCTCTTATTAAGCCCTAAGTGCTCATTGGTTTTATTTGCGTTTGAAATTATAAATCTTTTTGACTGGTTACACTTTCTTCTGACAGCCAGCCAATTGGTTATCACCTTTTGTTCTTCCCAGCATTTAATTTCCATTTCTATAGTACAGTTTGATATATTGCAGAATGGCTCTGGCCCAAGAAACTGTGAACTAGATCCTATTTTAACAAAATTTTCGTTTTATTTTTTTAGTACACTACGATCATCATTAGTTATAGTAACTTGATTATGACTTAGCAAGTCATATACATGTTATTTCAACCGAATGGCAACAAGTGTGCTACTAGGGAAGGTATCCTCAAACCATGTTACATACCAATACATGTTTAATGAGTTTGACACAGCAGAACAGTAGTCTCAAATTACAAGTAGACTCTCAATGACAGAATACATTCCCAGACAATTTTTGATGTACATTCATAAGCGCAAAATGATTTCAAAGCTGCCTGACTGTCCAAGAAAATACAAATATTTGCATTTCTGTACTTCCTTTCAGGCAAAAATTCACGCATTCTAGTATTGCAACGATTTCTGCTTCAAAAACTGTTGGCCACAGTTCCATAGTCACTGTCATTTTGATTCCAGGACCATAGATTCCTGCCCCAGTTATCGTTCCAATTGTGCCATTTGTGAAAAATATGATTGAACCTTGGCGAAGAGTGGGGCCTCACCGGTCCTCTTTTAACATTTTGTTATATACTTAGATGACCGGTACGATCAATATATTTCTAGACCTTTTCAGCATCCGGACGCTTTTTTTCGCCTCTTACAGCTCATATTTATGCAACGGCAGCAGATTGAGAATTGCATCTAGTGCTTTCGATGATGTGCTCTGGTTATAGAAATGAACGCAAGTCGTTGAGGTATTGTAAGTTTTGCTTCTGCAGTAGCTTTTTTGGTTTTCACCCACCACGTTATTTTTGGACGTATAACAGATGTGTAGAGCCACAGAATCCTTTTGGGTCTTAAGCCCACAAGTGCATATAGTAATCAAATCATGAACTCCAGAGTAAATTTATTCATAAACAGGAACTGTCTGGGACCTCTCCTCGTACCGTGGGTAGGTCAAAAGTCCAAAACTCGTAGTCATGTACGTTTCATCGTCAACGAGTAGGCATCCATGTTACCTAATCAAAAACTGGTCGTACTATCTCCGAGGGCGAGTTTTGGTCACTAGACTCTGCTTCAATATCTTGTTTGGTTCCTCACTTGCTCGGTAAGAACGAAACTCCACTCGTAGACCGATTTTTCAAACGGTATTCCGAGCGGCACCGTATTTCATTGCAACTTAATTATCTGACAGTTCATAGTTTGCTTTGATGATTCTCAACACTATACAATTCAGCTGAGGAACTTAAGTTGCACTACTATGCATCCCTTGAGCCATTCGGGGTACGTTCCCATGTAACAAGTTTTATTCCAGCCGTATCACACTCGTCCCGGCTTTGTTGATAAAACTACATTCAAAAATGGTTTTTCCACCAACATTTCTACTATGAATCCTCAAAGCCGAACAAAATTCAATTCAACAAAAACAAAATTAAAACGAATATATTCGATAAATTATTCTTAAATTTGAAAAAAAAATCACAGTTTAGCCAAATGCCAATTTATCTTGGCAGTGGCTACTTTAAAACTATTTGGTCTTTTGGTGACATTTCTCAATGCCAACTTGCCGTTTAATACATTTACTGGAGGCAAAATGGTTTCAAAATGCATTTTCAACTGACCATAATAAGATAATTTGAATGAGTCCTAAAACGGCATTTTAAAATGGCATTTTAAGAGTGCATAAAGTCGAAACCTTTGATAAATGTAAAAAGAACTTTAGAAGACAAGGTTTTATGATCGTTGTAAAGAAGCTATATAGGTTTTCATAAACCTGACTAAAATTTGAAACCTATTGGCACCTCTTACTGCCATATAAAAACCAAATTGATTTCAAGTGGCTTTCATAAAGCTTTAATAAAACTTAATAAAGCCGGATGGTTTTGGCAATGTTACTCGGGATGTGTGTGCCAGACTTCTGACTCGCTGCAAGAAAAGCGATGAAACTTTCGCCACCTGAAGAGGCCTGCATTAAAAATAAACTACTGTTAAGAAAACAGTTGTAGTGGTGATAAATATACATTTTTTGCAAATCAGTCGCGAAATGTATTGGCACGCACACCTCCACCAGTTTATAAGTACATATCAAGCGTGAAGTACACAAAATAAAAAGAAAAAATAACGTTGCAGTTTCAAACAGTTTAGAAGTTGCGTTTGATTATGTTTGATAGCTTGATTAAAACGCACTTATTCAATAATCTCTGATTATAAGTTGTTAGTATCCTTTCTTATTATTTGATTCCATATAATTAACATTATTAGCCAGAAATTAACGAAATTCTGTGCGACATAAATCTATGTCGCAACTTTCGTTAAGCAATCGGCTGGTGGCAGCAGAAATGTTTCGTTACATGAACAAATCAGTACAAGTGTGTCTAGATATTTTCTCCCATGACAGGATCACTTTTGCGTGTGTTCAGTTTAGTTGTAATAAAAAATGTAAAATGTAACGGAAGTCATATAGAAATTCAGTGAATTTCTGTGTTGAAGAGTTTTTCAGATTGTAATCTAATCAAGTTGCTCAGATCAACGGCTTAGAGAGAAATAGTAAAAACTGAACTTCGAGAGAGGATGAATTGAATGTACACATTATTGCACCATTTCATTTCTTACCTACATCACTAATCGAAAACTTTTCTTATTCTCACGTACAACGTGTTCTTTTCACATACATTCTTCACTGCATCTAGCCCCCGACTGAAGGTGAGCTCTCCGTGACATCCGGAATCCTGGGACGACTGAGTAATAAATGGAAAAACGAAAGCACGGTAGGTCCAAGTAACTAAATGAACCATCTCCAAACTACATCTCACTTGTCACACCCAGACTGGGGAAAATTCATCTCAAACGTGTCGTATGCTTAACTTGTCTACAAAGAAATTACTAGTCTAGTTTCTGGTGCTCTTCCGTCTCCTTCTGCAGGGAATTTTCAAGGACAAGTCCAAATATCAAACGCTGACTCGGATGTCCTACTGCCAGTGTCGGCTTAAGCTGGTGTTTTCCAGCATCTTTCGCCAGTTCGGGTGGAGGCACATTGCCCTGATACTGGATCGATCGGATTTGTTTTCACTGACGGTTGGCAAAAATCTCGAGTACGGACTCAAGGAGGAGGACCTGCTGACCTGTGTACGGGATCTGGATGGCAACGATGAAGAGGACCTGGATAACTACTTACGTGATGCGAGCATGTACGCCAGAGGTGAGTGTTCTGTAGTTAGGTGCGTTGCAACTTGCCAGGAACGCTAGCAGTTTTCAATAACCTGACACTTATCTATGCTATGAACGAAACTTTAGTAATATTTATTGTTGTATGGGAGCAGAGCCGTGGCCATGAACGTAACTATAATGAATTTTGAGGTTGAATTAAGGAGTTAATTAAAATACGTTTACTGGCGAAGTGTTTTATTTGTATTAGTTTACTGCAGAAATGATCTGGTGTTCATCGGTGTGAAATTCTTGTGAATTGGTGTTTATTTTTTCATTAACCTCAACGTTATGCACACTGCCCATGAAAACCAAACGCTCCCATCATTGCTCACTTTCTCTCTGTATAGAGATTGCTAAGCCTTTAAATGTGGTTGTTGTGTACCATGCTATGTATAGCTTAAATCACAACATCAATCCCAGCTAGTATCGTGCAATTGACAAAAGCACATGCTAGCCACATCACACCATATTGACGATAATTAATTGTCTCGTCATGGTTAATTGATTGGCTTGTTGTGTGGTACCAGTTGTCCCAGCTCTGCCATAAACCCTAATTCATTTGGCAAATTTCTGCTGTACTGTGGTCCTTGTTCAACATTTGTTGTTGTTGTATTTCGTTGCTTGCTCTTCTTTCTTGCAGTGATTATCTTATCCGTGCGGGGCAGCTTGGTTCGCAAGTTTATGCTGTCGGCACACCGGCTTGGCATGACGAGGGGTGAGTTCACCTTCTTGGACGTGGAAATCTTTCAGAGCTCCTACTGGGGTGATCACTATTGGGAATTGGGTGACGAGGACGATTCCATTGCACGGAAAGCGTACGAAGCCCTGCTGAGAGTTTCACTGCTGCAGCCCACCAGCCCCTCGTACCAGTATTTTGCCGACCAGGTGAGACTTCGTGCTAAACGTGATTACAACTATACCTTTGTGGAGGACGAGGAGGTGAATTTTTTCATCGGAGCATTTTTCGACGGTGTTTACCTGCTGGGTATGGCACTGAATGAAACGCTAAACGAAGGAGGCAACATTCGAGACGGGACCGCAATCACTCGGAAGATGTGGAACCGAAGTTTCGATGGTAAGTATTTTTCTTCTCCCTGAAAAGCAGTTGGTTTTTATGACAGTTCTGAATAATGAAGTTACATTGAATTTGCGAAACCTTTGTGGCGAAAACAAGGTGGTTAATAGAGATTATTTCTCCCCCAAAGGACGAGACGTTGTTATTTGTGGAGGTTAATGGCTTATTGGGTGAAGAGTATCGAGTTGCTAACTGTACATTAAATATATAGTAAATGTTTAGAAGCAATTCTCCCGAACTACAGAAGACCATACCACCAGATCAACAACAATTCTCAATGAAAACTGTCGGTTAAATAGTTTGGCAGAATTGCATGGTAACAACATAGTAAAAATGATTAGTAGAATGGGCAGTACAATTCAACCAACGTTTTTTAAGCTCACCTGCAACCAATTGAGCCGATTTTTGTATGTAAAATCTGCGTAATTGGCTGCAAGGCTTCCGAGAAATAAGGATGGTACCACCCACTGTTTTAAAGAAGACCCGACCTATAAGCAGTTTTAAAGATAGTAGATTCCAGCTGGATTTGGCCGGTAATTTATACAAAATCGGATAAGATAAGTGCACCCACATAAAACTAATTTTTCCTGTATTCATCTTACGCTAAATCAAAAGATTGCACTGAAAACAGGATCAGTCTTTTGTCATTATAATGTTTGCTAACATTTAGTTACAAATAAAACCATAACAAACGAATCCACAAACGGGTCAATTCCTATGTTTGCTTCATAAATATTTGAATACTGAAGTGTTTTCACCAGGTTTCAACGGAACTATTTAGTCAGAGAAATATGAGCTCAAGTAGATGTGCAAACTGTTCGCTTTCATCCTCCTAGTAATTCTGTGTTTACGAATAATTTTTCCATCTTAAATTTTGGCCGAAATCACTTTTTGATTTAACGTCAGTATAATTAACTTGATGTTAATTATTTACAGAGATTATGTGATTATATGATTTTTCTTTCACTACTCAGCATTTACATGAGAAAGGCATTGGCTTAGCAAACGATTTATAATTAATTAACTTGACGTTCAATCAGAAGGTGGTCTTCGTAAAGTTGTTGCTGAAAAAAAAACTTTAAGTTAAGGTAGTAAATAATTTCGTTAGTTATTATGTCGAAGAACTAGAGTTCTACATAGTAAATTTCATATAGAACCACCCTAATATATAAGTATCTCTAACGTGTCCATGAAAATATTGATTAAACCTCTCCACTTTCATCCCAGAACAAGCGTGAACTTTTTTTTGTACCTCCTACACATACCCCTTCTATACGTCCGCTGGCCACTCTGCTGTGTATGATCCATTTACGATTTCACACCTGAACTCTTCTCAAACTGCTGCGATGTTGTTGATACGAAACAGATTGATGCTACAGTTATGTCATGGTTATGATTGAAACTGTATTCGAAAAAAAACACCCAATTGTTTGTAACTCTTCAGCGTGTAATATTTTGACTAAACGTTGTTAGTGTAAATGTTTACGACAATAAGAAATTATCGCCTGTATTAATAAAAGTATAAACAGCTTAAAAACTATCAAATATTGTTATCGTCTTAGAAAATTGGTGTATAAGTTGCTCAAAATAGCTACACTAAAATTTTTTTACGAACACTGATGAATATTGTGTTAATTTGGACTATTTAACTAAATTATACCGGCACTACGTAAATTATTAATGAACTAAAAACTACCCTATTTACTTATCTAAATCTTAAAACTATATAACCCAAAACTCATGACCTTAAGTGCTGAAATATTAATGCTAAGCTTAACTTAAATTCCTAAAATTATTGAATCCAATCTAAACGTAAAAACAGTATCACCCTAGTGTAGTGATAAGAGCAAGGAGACGGAGAGAATTGAATTACTCTCACCCGCAATCGGTAGCATTATCCACTTGTAGTGGTCAATGTGCTATGAGTTGTAGATAGATAGGAGATAAAACATTTTTGTATATAGTAGGTTAGTACGAAATAAACGAGCATGGAAGCGACATCGTATTGTTTTTAGAAGTGATCAAGTCCTGTGTGCTAAACGAATTTTTGGTGATCCGAATGTCTTCTTAAGGCTAGAAGCAGAACATTATTTCCTCCGGTGATCGTTACCTTCTTAAGACGAGAAAACAAACGTTATTTCCTCCAGTGACCGTAAGGTGTGTGTAACGTCCAAATCGCACAAACGGTGTGCAAAGTGTGAAAAGGTGCGAATCAAGTCATCAGCGCCAAGTGAAGGGAAACAACGATCAACGTGTTCTCTCCGGTGTACTCGGCGAAGTAATCTTCTGGGCTGTCGATACATCGACAGTGGAAAATCCTTCGAGAAAGGAACGGGTAAGCCCCATCAAACACTCTGTCACAATACTACCTCTAGTAAACAAAATGAAGCTGATTTAACTCTTCTTCATTGTGCAAGGGGGAAACACAAAAACCAATAAACGGAGAAATACTACCGACCATCACATATTTCGTAGGGGGAATCGATTACATTCGCTACGTCTTACACAAAGCACGAGGGGATTTTATGATTTCACTATTGGTTCAAGTTAAATTAGGAATTATTATTTGAAAACGATGTAGCAAAAACAAAACTCGTCAGTTTTAAAGCACGGCTTGCTGCGATCTCCGATTTATCCAAATTTCATGAAGATATGACCAAAACAATTCCTTAGAGCACATAAATTGTGAGATAAAAATATACTCGTTGCTGTTCAAAAGACCACTTACACCAATCGGTCGTATAAGCGTGGTGGAGGTATCGCTGTTTACTACAAGGAGCATTTAACCTGCTCAATTGTTTTTGGCACGACACTCACAGAGGAATCAGCGAACAAAACTGAATGTCTGGCGTAGGAGTTTCGAGTGGACTGTCATAAGATCCTGCTAATGGCCGTCTAAAATCTTCCGGAAAATGACTGCTCGTCTTTTTTGGCAGAAAAGTTGGCTGATTTCGGCGTTTGCTACGAATACATTTTCCTGGTAGGGGACTTCAACACTGACTTACTACGGCCTGTTAACAAGCGTACGTTTTTTGAATCGATGCTACGTACCTATTCGTTGTCGTCCGTTAGTGGGGAACCAACATTTTTCCAGCGGAGGATGCTCGCAACTTGATCTTCCTAAGTAACAGCAACGATAAAGTTTTGCGGTTCGGCCAAGTCAGCTTTCCTGGATTGGCACAGCACGATTGAAAACCCGAACGAATCTATGCAATTCTTCAACGCACACATTAAAAGAGTTTATGATGAGTGTACCATTCGGAGTCGGTATAATCCGTGGTTCTTTCATAGTGTCCATCAGTCCCTGCTAGAGCGTGACTTGGCGTACAAGGAAGCTCCAACACATTTGAAGGACGTTAAGCGGCAATGGTACAAGGTGCTGATGAATCGCGCTAACACTAAAATTACCCAAGCCAAACAGCAGTACCTAAATCGTTTTTTGGACAGCAGTACTCCGTCTAAGACCCAGTTTGCTTTGAAAAACGGCTGTGAACGGTTGTGTCGATACATTGTTGCGAACTATTTTGATATCGGGTATAGCAGTTAGCTATTGTTTCGATTGGCTATTGTTCGGTGGCGCGAGTGAGTGCATAATAAGATGGATCCCACATGACTCATGATGTTGCGGGACAAAACCGGCAGACAAAGAAAAGTGGTCGGTCGTGATGTAGCGTGGTGTTTTAACCCATTCTTTTTTGGATGTATCTCAAACTTCGCATTTGAGCGTATTTATAAGTTTGAGTCCATTTAACATACGCTGTATGGAAAGCATGTTGTTGCTGATTGTTGCTGAGTTTGGGTTTTTTTTAACTAATATCATTTTAATATCTAGCTGAAGTCTTCCGATGAGATGGTGATCAGCTTAGTTACCGATTTATAGTCATCGTGAACGATCATGCTCATATTATTATTTAACTAGGTATCCCATAATGGTTTGATAATATATTATTGCATTTAAATTCATCTCATTAATTGAAATCACATCGAAAATTTTGATAAACTTTTCCTTATATGTCATTCAATTTCAGATCATCCATGGAATTCGCAAGTTTTGTAAAATAATTTTCAATTGTATTTGTTAAATTAAAGATTATATAGGCTATTAATTATTGTGTTTGTATGTTCAACGATCTTTCCTATACTTTTTTTCCCTCTTACGATTAGAAAGTGTCAGGTGCCTTGACTACAAAAAGCTGCAACTTAATCTGCGTTACACTTTTGCACTTATTACTGAGTGAATTTTTAATTTTTTGCCACACAAATAGACTTTCTACCAAATATCAGCTACCCTGACTCATGCAGCGCATTACATACTTAATCATGTTGTTATTCTTTTGTTGTACTAATTTTACTCTAAAGATAATTCATATAATTTCATATGCCAATTATAGTAAAATTACTTCTAAATGTTTCATCTTAAATTCGATTAGGTTTATTTGTTGGTTTATTATTATTCTTCACAGCCTCGACAGTGGAAGTTACAAGCTTAAATAATTTTAGCAAACAGCATTGACCAGCAAATTGCGATCAACTATTAACACAGAAGGCTTCTGATTGTATTTTGTTTGAAGTTTCTGACAGCAACTGTTACATGTTATTGCTCTCTAGAACCAGCAGAAAGGAAATTTTGAAATGCAAGGTACACGATTTCAAAATCATTATCCAGAACAGGCTACCCATTTTTTCGTATCAAACTACATACACTTTATATATATGTACTTATTTAATTTACATATTCCATATTTGATACATTTAATGAACCGTATTATATTTCATTGGTTTTAAACATTTAAATACTGGGATGGGAGGGTGCATCAGGGCATCATTGAAGTTGCAATTGGACAATGGAGTGGATGGCCTACCGGAGTCAAGGAGGGGATGTGTCTATCATTTATGATTGGTAAATTCCACTCCAACAATTGTAATGAATTCGACGCGCCTTTCTCAAACAAACCATCTAGTGGAAAGCTTAACTGAATTGCGTATTTTGTTATTCGTTTTATTGGATAATACTGCTGGAAGGAGATTCTCTTATTCCCGCAGGTTTCGCGTAAGTGTCTCTGCTTACGGGCCTGCCCAACCCTTTTTGGCCCTTCATACAGCAGTATGTTGAATCTAGAATGGTAACAAAGCATGATCTTTCTTTTAAGTGGAACCGCATGCAGGACAAGACCCACGCTACGATGGTGGCTTCCTACATACATACATACATACAGCAGTACTCCGTCTAAGACCCTATGCCAACGAGTAAAGAGTCTTGGAGTCGACAAGGATAAACAGGTTGCGGCCTGTGAGTTCGATCCAGACGAGGTGATTCGCACATTCTCAGCTAACTTCATGAACAGTTCCCAACGAGTTGCAACGCCTTTGAGATCAACACCAGTATCGCTGCACAGCTTTTCTTTTCGACCTGTGCGTTATTGGGAAATCGTCAATGCCATCTGAGACATCAAATCAAACGCTGTTGTACAACACATTACACATTTATTCAATATGTTTATTAAAAGCTCCACCTTTCTTGACTCCTGGAAGCATTCGAAAGTTTTACCATTGAAGAAAAAGCGCATTTGAACGACATCATCAATCTGCGACCCCTCAGCATACTTTGTGCGTTGTCGAAAGCATTTGAGAAGCTTATCAAACATGGAGAATAATGGCTTGCTGACTGATTGTCAGGCAGGTTTCCGCAAGGGACAAAGCATCAAAACCGCAGTTCTTCGAGTATACGACGATTTAGGAGACATCGTTGATAAAAAAGGTGCTGGAATACTGCCACTATTAGACTTTTCGAAGGTTTTTGATACCATCCCCCATAGAAAACTTTTGAACAAGCTGAATACACAATTCAACTTCTCATCTCCTGCCGTAAACTTGATAAAATCTTGTCTGCGTGGACGAAGGCAAACGGTAGTCTGTGGTGAATGCTGCTCAAGCAGTGTGGAGGTACCATCTGGTGTTTCAGGCCCAGTTCTCGGCCCCTACTCTTTTGCTGCCATATAAATGACGTACCGACGGTGCTCAAGTACTGCTCCATTCAGATTTTCGCGGATGATGTGCAACTCTACGTCGGTCGGCTTGGTCCTTGTGCTCGCGATTTAGTCAGGATGGTGAATGATGATCTTCAACGAGTTGCAGATTGGTCGCGACGGAATGAACTTCACGTAAATCCAGCTAAGAGTAAGGCTATGTTCATCACAAGTCGACGTCGCAGGGCTGGAGATTAAGTTCTACCTACTCCTGGAATTGCAATGGACGGTCAAAGTATCGAATGGTCGGAAAGTGCCAGCAATCTAGAATGCATCTTTCAAAATGATCTGTAGTCTTCGCATGCTGTATTGTTGTGCCTATTCAGCGCCGACTGGTTCAAATCGTTGATCCTGTCGCATTACTTGTTCGGTGATGTTCTCCATATCCGTCCCAGTGCAAGTTCCTTCGATCGGCTACGTGTGGCACTGAACTGCTGTGTCAGGTATGTCTACGGATTGAGCCGTTATGATCACGTGAGTCACCTGCAACAGAACCTCATTGGATGTCCCCTACAAAACTTCTACGCACATCGATCTTGCGTTTACTTGAGGAACTTGTTGACAGTCTCCACCGATACTTCATCGCAGACTTATCCAAACTCGAGGATGCCACTTGCTGAACCTATTGATACCAGCCAACAACACGGTGAGTTACGCCAAGTCATTGTTCATTCGTGGTGTGATAAATTGGAACTCATTACCACCCGCAGTGAAGCGTTCTTCTTCAGAAGTAATTTTCAAGAGTGGATGCATCAATTTTTGGAACCGAATAAATTGAATAATTTTATAAATTTGAGATCGTTAGATTAGTAAAAATTGTTTTAGTTAGAATAAGTATCTGTTGAAAACCGGAGGTAGCAATTTTAAAATATTTATTTCTTACGCTACTGGACTTCAAATAAATAAAATATTGGACCTGTCTGCAACCTAGTTGCCGTTGCCGGCTGGGATGAGGTATGGGTCGGATATTCTGGCGTTATCCGATGCTAACTCGCAAACTGTCTAACACAGCAGTTGCTGGGCGGCCTCACAGTGGTTCAGGTTTAGTTGGGATACCTGCATTACTAGTGGCACTTTGGTATACCCTTAGCGGCAGGGAACTTGGACGCCTCATAAAGTGCTTATCATCTGGTTTCCCATATTGGGACTGGTTGCTTACACTGGATCGTCAGATGTGAGATGAGAGCACGTACCTCCACACCCTAAGGCCTGTTTTGCCAGGTCTCTGTAATCTGGGCCCTTTAACTTCGTGGTCTTCTTGAGCTCCAGGATCAATTCGCCGGTGAGTACGGCGTACACTCACAGATACACTTATATACAATTTTGCATCCTCGCGCATCGCTTTCAAGACTACCGAGTACTCTGACGCCTCGGTCTTGACTATGAGTGCCTCACCGCGGTTCCGCTTGGTAGCCCACCTGTCGCTTGTGGATTTATTTTTTCGTTCTTATGGCTGGCCCACAATTGATACGTTGCGGATGCATTTGCGTGTATTTGACAGTTTTCCCATAGCTTTTCTGTCAAATTTACGTCAACGCATCCGCAACGTACCAATTGTGGGTGGCCCTTTATTCCACTCTTTTTGTGGCTCTCCCAAGTGGCTCTCACTGCCACACTTGGAGTCGTCGCTCGTCCCCTTCTTTGTACTAGCATTTGCTTCCATGCTTATTATTGAAAGTTTGAGGTCCTTAGTAATGTTGTTGCGCGTTGACGTAAATTCAATAATGGTATCCAACTGCTTGGACACTTCCACTACTTTAGGAAGCGTTTCCCACATCCTTTCCAAAGCCCGGATGAGTCCTGGCCCATCAATGGCCACACCTTGCTTGGCGACACCTGCTTCAGATGCCGTGGCACTTCCGCAAGTGTCGGACATGCCGCCGGATCCCACCTTCCTACGTGGTGGGGACCGCACTAGGCCACCTCTAGCGAACGGACTCGCTTTCTCCTGGGATTTTGTCGTTCCTGAGATATTACCCTCCCTCAGACATCTGAGCCTATTCCCGCCAGACTGGTAATGTCGGGCGGTGGAGAGTGGAACGTACTGGAGACCTGCCAAAGTTTCAATGAGACGGAGACAACCTCGCCATTTCCTGCTCGGTGTCAGCTGGCAGTACTGATCGAGACGACACAAGAGTCAGCCCGAATACAACAGTACGACTCGTTTTTCTTTTCGCAGCCAGTTATCATAGTTAGGGTTTTACTGACATCCACCCCAATACGCCATGCGGCGCTCCCTCTGTAGTTCATTTAGCCGTTAAGAGAGCTAAACGTTTCCAAGAAGCGCCGCGGGGAGGCGAACTACACTCACACTTCAGGCGTGTATGTGTGTGTAAGTGTATGTGTATATGTTTGTATGTGTGTTATAGCGTGTGCCTTACAAATAATGTCACATCGGTTTCTCAGCAGTTTGTGAATCGATTTTAGGCGTTTGGGATCTGTTAGCGGCAAATAAAAGCTACAAAATTTCCACAGAATGCTATTATTATTATTATTATTTTTATTATTCCATTCGGACAGGATGATACGAAGAGAAAAACGAAACCGTATTTAACAGTGTATTATAATAGTAACCAAGCAGTTCAGTCTCTGATTACATTCTTAGCTATTTATGTATCAAATTTAGTTCTGCTGGCGTCAAATTAATTACAAATTACGAACTCCTAAAAAATAATTTAAAATGTTTAAAATTTTTATGTCCGGGTGCCACAGTACCACCTCTAATAAACAAAACTAAGTTGATGTAACTCTTCTTCCGCGTGCGGGGCGAAGCACAAAAAACAAAAAACGGAGAAATACTACCGACAATCACACATTCCGGTAGGGAATCGATTGCATTCATTACGTCTTGTAAGGACATGTTTGTTTACATCTGACATCTTGCTTGTTTGCATTTTATGTTGTATAAATGTAACAATTATTCCGTATATTAAGAAACAAACATACTTTTGGAATGTCAAATGCCAACGCAACTTGTCAGGTATATTTGTTCATGCCATATGGGTCGTCGAATGTCGAAAATATCAACTTATATCACAATTATGTTTACCGCTGAAACATTCAAGAACCTAATTCAATGATGACAGTATGATGAACAACAAAATATTGTTGCAGCCTACTCCTTGTAACATCAAACCTTATTTGCTCGGGTACAATTACCAGTATGTTGACGTATTAGCAAACACTGAACTGCAATCGATCGATCATCAAAGTATAGCAGATCCATTTGATTCAAACGCTTACTTTCTAAGGCCTGAATTATCTTATCATATTGGCGCTAGTTTAAATAATGATGTTATAGCTAAGAGGGATTCTAACCTTTCCATTTCTCACATGCTGAAATGGTCCGAAGAGAAGATCGATCTTACTAGATCGGAGTTCATGGTTTTTTAAAACAGACATTATTTTACCTACGCCTAAGATTTTTTTGTTTATGACCATTATCAAACTAAAATTATGTTTCATAGGCTCTAAGTTTTGCGCTATTTCAATCTTATAGTAGTATCCTAAAATGTTTTCAATCACTGGACTGGCAACATTATTATATGTCCCATTAAAGCAGAAATGCATGCAGTTAAACATTTCGTTTTATTTGCATAACCAAAACGTGGTGTTTTATCCCTAGCAGCATACTTATTGCAAGTAGGTAAAAATATCATCAATGTGACTCAATTAAGCCACAATCAAGTTACGGAAACCAATTTGGACGATTTTGTGCTGCTTGGGCCTCGGATCTGGCATCAGGCATTTAAGGTTTAAGAAAAAAATGCTTCTTGCATTTTTTAGTACTTTTATTATAGAGGCTTTCAGACACAATTTGATTCATCTCAGGTTTCATAAATTTGATTTTCTTAGTTTTTTCAAGCTACTCCTCAAAACTGTCTTTTTTTTAATACAGGCGTAACTCTAGAGAAAAAATAAACGTCCGAAGCGAAGAATGACCTGAAGGGTTAAAGTTCCTCGTAAAAACAATAGAATAGAATAAAATAGATACATAAGCTTGGAAGTTTCTATAGAAATTTAAAGAGGATTTCAAATGTGATTTTATCTGTATGTAACACTGTGCTCATGATAAGACCAAATAATAAAAAATAAAAAGTCATGATATATTTAAATATGTTCAGATAAAGGTCGCTGGAATACAAAAATAGAACCATCATGGCTGATTTTCATCGCCACTTAAAAATTTTAAATGCACAAGTAGTTTCAAAGATGTATGCCTTCCAAAATTCGAAGTGGCGATGCTTATCAGCCATGATGGTAGCCCATATTTGTATTCCAGTGACCTTCACCTTAATGATTTTGTTCATCCTCTATAGGTATAACCGGGAACGTGCGAATTGACGACAACGGAGATCGTGATGCTGATTATTCTATTCTTGATTTGGACCCAATCACTGGTCGTTTCGAAGTGGTAGCGCATTATTATGGTCGCAATAGGTAAGAAGGCATACTAGTCCAATCCCTCAATGATCATCTGCGTATTTCTTATTCGTTATTAGTAAAAGTAAAAGTAACTGTAATTGGATTAAGATGATTGTATCACTGCTGCGATATTTTGAAAAACTCCACTAAATCACCATTGATTCTAAATATCACCAACAGGGCCTACTCTCCCGTAAAAGGCAAGCGGATCCACTGGCCAGGAGGACGGGAAGGTCCTCCTCCGGATGTACCCGAGTGTGGTTTTCTGGGAACATCACCATCATGCCAAGGAAACGGTAACGAAACCAATCCCATTGACTTATTTTCCTTGTCGGAAGTTAACATCCGTGCTGAATTATCAACAAGCATTATCATTCGGTTCTATTTGCAGAAATGATTCTCATCTATGGGCTGATCGGGTTCGGAATCATTTCCGCGTTTGCCGCAGCCGTCACGTACATTCTTTGCAAGTAAGAAATGATAATAAAGATGCCTGAAAGTTTTTGGGACAGGGGGGTCTTCCGCGTAAGCCGAAAATTCCTCACGTTCCTAACACGTGCCATCATCGTCGTCGTTGTTGTCGTTCGTCTGTTCAATGCTTTCACCCTTTCACTTTCTTCCGTACTCATGCAATACCGGACGGCGACAGGCAGATGAAGTTAAATAATGAACTGAACAACATGTCCTGGCGGGTGCGGCCGGACGAGGTACTGCTGGAAATTGGACGACTTTTCGGCAGCAAGATGGGACTGCAGAAGCTGAACTACGAGGTATGTCATAATGGTGAGGTTGGGGTCGGGGATTGTTGGATGTAGCTTGCCGTGGGACATATTGCATCTTTAATGAAATGAGTTATTTTGATTGCCATGATATCGAAGTTCTCATGTACAGCGGTGTGCAAAATCAAAAACTATGACCAGCACAGCCTACGTCCGTAGTATTTCTTGTGGGTTGTTAAACTAGATGAACATTAAATTTTGGTTATCAGTCGTAAGGGCATCTTCAGCGGCGGTCTATTTTTAAAACATCTTTCTACTTGATTTGCATCAGCGAAACTTCAATACAACTAGCTAAAATAGACCAACTTTGCGTTCCCGTGCCGGTGTTGTATTTACTGTTGTTTAACCCGCCAACACCTGTCATCCCGTGAATCATTTAACATCAGAGATCAGAAGTTATTTTTCAGAAATCGCAGATTTTTCTCAAACGTTGACCGGTTTGACCAAATAATTTTTAATGCCAATAGTGCGTCGTTGACTCGAATACTTGTTCTTTCGTTTGGCTTAAACGGGTGTGAATGCAGGAATTTTGTTGAAACGATATTACTTAATGCTGATTTGTTGTTTGGCAGCGGATAAACAAGAGTCAAAACGGAATGGGTCATGTCCTGGAAGACGCCCCAACATCGACCGTGATTTCCGTTCCGGTCATCAGAAGCTGTTCCAGGACTACTTTAGCGACGCGTCAAACTACGAAGAGAAGACTTTCTGCGTTTCCGCATACCAAGGGAGGTGTTCCTGGACATTATACGACAACTAGAGTCAGCTAGAGGCTTCTCCAATATTAATCTGTATGAGCTATTTGCAAGTGCTTATCATGGCCAATCTATCAATAAACCGATTGTTTACTTTGAAGACTTCATTACTTTTCATTTCCGTGCAATCGAAATACTATTTGGAATCTCGGAACCTCCGCATTTCGATCCGGGAGCAACATGAGATAATTATCAGAATCCGAGGCGAGCACTAAATTTTACCAACTTACTGTCCGCCGCCAGCATCACACGCAGCAAACACGGTTACTATTCGGCTCACAAATGCACCTCAGAATATCTATCTATCTATATATATAAAAATGAATTTCTGTCTGTCTGTCTGTCTATTTGTCTGTCTGACCCTAATAGACTCGAAAACTACTGAACCGATCGGCGTGAAATTTTGTATGCAGAGGTTTTTGGAGCCGGGAAAGGTTTTTATGATGCTTTGGGACCACTCCCTTCGCTGGAAAGGGGGGCTCCCATAGAAATGAAACACTCATTTCTACATAACTCAAGAACTAATCAAGCAAAAGAAACCAAATTGAGCAAGTGTGAGTTTTTGAAGGCAAGAAAGGTTTCTATGGTAGCTTAAAAACCCATACAAATAAAACATAATATTCTGCATAACCCGGGAACAAATCAAGCAAATGGAACGAAATTTAGCATGTGGTGGTTTTTGAAGACAAAAAATGTTTCTATGTTGGTTTGAAACCCCACCACATACTTAAGGGGGGGGAGGGGGTATGCTCCGATACAAATTTAATACAATATTCTGACTACAATATTCATGACTCGAGAACTAATACAATACAATTAATACAATATTCTGACTACAATATTCATGACTCGAGAACTAATCAAGCAAATGGAACCAAATTTAGTATACGGTGGTTTTTGAAAAAAATGGTTCTATGTTGATTTGAGACCCTACCCCTTTCTGAAGGGTGGGGAGGGGGGGGGGGGTGGCTCTCAAACAAATGGAACACAAATTCCTGCATAACTTGAGAACTAATAAAGCAAATGGAACCAAATTTGGCATGTGGGGGTTTCTGAAGAAGATAAATGTTTCTAAGGTGGCTTGGACTCCTTCGTCTTCTGGAAGGGAGTAGAAGGGCTTCAATACAAATGAAACACAAATTTCTGCATTACTCGGGAACTAACCAAGCAAATGGAACCAAATTTGGAATGGACGATTTTTGGCATGAAATGTTTTATGGTGGTTCAAAGCCCCTCCTCCCTCTAAAAAGGGGGCTCTCATACAAATGAAACAAATTTCAACCAAACATGAGAACTATACCTACTGCATTGCAAATTTGTATTCAGTGGTTTTTGGGTCCGGGAAAGCATCTTATGATAGTTCGAGACCCCTCCCGCCTCTTGCAAGGGGGGATCCCAAGCAAATGAAAAACAAATTCCTGCATAACTCGAGAACTAATCAAGCAAATGGAACCAAAAATGGTATGGGTGAGTTTTTGAAGGCAAGAAATGTTTTTATGGTAAATTGAAGCCCCTCCTCCCCTGAAAAAAAGGGGCCCCCATAAAAATGAAACATGAATTTAAGCTAAACATGAGAATTATCCCTACTGCTACGCTAATTTGTATGTAGGAGTATTTAGGTCCGGGAGAGAATCTTATGATAGTTCAAGACCCCTCCGGCCTCTATAATGGAGGCCCCCATTCAAATGAAACGAAATTTGGCATGGGCAAGTTTTTGAAGGCAAGAAATGTTTTTATGATAATTTAAGACCTCTCCTTACTTTGGAAGGGGGGCTCCCATACATACGAAACACAAATTTAAACCAAACATGAGAACTATCCCTACCGCTATGCAAATTTGTATGCAGGGGTTTTTTGGGTCTGGGAAAGGATCTTATGATAGTTCGATACCTCCCCGCCTTTAGAAAGGGGGGCTTCCATGCAAATGAAAAACTATTTTCTGCATTACTCAAGAAGTAAACAAACAAATGGAACCAAATATGGTATGTGGAGGTTTTCGTAGGCAAGAAATGTTTCTACGGTGGTTTGAGACCCCCTCCTCTTTGAAAGAAGGGGCTCTCATACAAATGAAACACGAATTTGAGCCAAACATGAGAATTATCCCAACAGGTATGACTATTTTTATGCAGGGATTTTTGGAGTCGGGGAAGGTTCTTATGATGGTTCGAGACCCCTCCCGAATCTGGAAGGGGTACTCCCACACCAATGAAACACAAATTTCTATATAACTCGAGAAATAATCAAGCAAATGGAACCAAATTTGGCATGTGGGGGTTTTCGGAACCAAGAAATGTTTCTATGGAGGTTTGAGACTCCTCCCCTCTCTGGAAGGGGTGGACTCTCATGAAAATTAGACACAAATGTCAACCAAACATGAGAATCATACCTACTGTTATAAAAACTTATATGTAGGGGTTGCTGAGGCCGGAGGAGGTTCTTATGATGGTTCGAAGCTCCTTCTCCGCCTGGAAGGGGAGGACTTCCATACAAATGAAACACAAATTTCTGCAAAGCTCGAGTTCTTGGAACTGTAGTTCTTCAAATGAAACCAACTTTGGCATGTGGGGGTTTTTGGGCAGGATTTTTTTCTTAGGTTGTTCGAGACGCCTTCTCTCTGGAGAGGGGGAAGAAGGGCTCTCAAACCAATGAAACAGACATTTGAACCAAACATGAGACTAAAACATGCAACTAAAACACAAAATTTGTATTTCTCGGGTAAGAAGCATATTCTGATAAAAGTTTGAACCCCTTTTTAGTCAAGAATTGGTTGAGTTGCTCTCAGTGCACAAGAAGTTAATCATAGATTATGCAAGAGAAAGTTACGTACAAACTGACAGTATACGGCTTCGTTTGTCTTTGAAATGTTTCTACGCAGAAAGCAAAACCGGTAGAAACTACCGGCCCAAGGGTTGAATTAATAACACAAACCCTTTTTTTGCATAAATAACACACAAGCAAACGAAAATATTTTAACCAGATTCATTCAGAACCATAAACGCGTCAGTTTTATTAACTTTACATTCATTTAGTTGCATGCGTTGCAAGGTTCGCACCGGGTTCAACTAGTACTCACTAAAATTGTGTTCATGTTTATTAAAAGCTGAGATTTTACTCAATAATTTGTATTATCAAGTAGCGTGTAGTGTTTTGGAACGGCATTTTTCTTGTTCCAAATTGCTTCAAGAGTAAATCAAATCATATACCAGATTTAAAATGATACAAAATAGCAGTATAAAACAAACCGGTGCTGCGATGTTCCCTGCGTTTGGCCTAAAAAAAAAATCCAAACCACGATTTGGATCACCGTTGAAGATGCCCTAAGGAGTACAACTTCAAACATTAGCTCCGAATTATTAACGAGGGTTTTGAGAGTTTCCGATTATTTAAAATTTGAAACCATAAGACTATTGTTTCGACGGAAGAACAAATATACAAATCAATAATCTTTTTCTGTAATAATCCGATCCGATTGATAGAGAAAGATAACCGAAGATTTCGAACGGATCTCAGACATTACAATTTAGAGGATAAGATACCAAGCGGTGTAAGTGTTAACGGTGTAAGTAATGCCCTGAGCCACAGTAACGAAAAATACGACTCGTTTTAAATGTTCCATACTGTTTGTATAGCATCGAAAATTACACACACGGTTTGCAGATGTTTGACACATACATCCATTTTAATCTAACTCCCTTAATTCAAAGATTCTTCTAGTGAAAAGCGCAACTACGCATGATAAATGTTACCACCCAAGCAACATACTACGATCATAATTAGTTGCAAAAACTTGATTATGACTAAAATTTGTCACATTTATGTTTTATCGACTGAGGTAAACAAAGAATACAAACACTGCAGCATTGATCAATTTATGGGTCGTAATAACAATTTTTCCGAAAAATAGATGAGCAAAATATTCCACATCAAAATTTCAATTTCCAGAACTTCTCCCTTCAACAATTCGGCAGTTCGGGGCGGGCTTCCATCGCCAGCGGTAACTCCCAGATACCGACGCAACTTTTCACCACCATCGGAATCTACAAAGGTGAACGAGTGGCCATCAAAAAAGTCACAAAAAAGAAAGTTTACATCACATCCACTTTACTTTGGGAGATAAAACAAGCGCGCGACGTTAGCCACGAAAACACCGTACGTTTCGTGGGAGCATGCATCGATCTACCACGGCCAACGATCCTCATACTAACCGAATACTGTCCCAAGGGTAGTCTCAAAGATGTCCTGGAAAATGAAGCAATTCAGCTGGATTGGAACTTTCGGATGTCATTGATTCACGACGTCGTTAAGGGAATGGCATATCTTCACAATAGTGACGTTGGGGTTCATGGAAAGCTGCGATCATGCAACTGTCTGATCGATGGTCGATTCGTGCTGAAGATCTCTGACTTTGGATTGCGTACGCTGACCACTCCGTCGGAGTTTGTGAAAGATCAGAACTACTACAACAGTAATTTAAATTCTCTAGATATAATCTAATCAATTGATAAGAACCGATAATTTTAGAATTGCTCTGGGTGGCACCTGAATTGCTTCCGACTACAGTGATTCCAGGAACTCCAGCGACACAGAAAGGTGATGTTTATTCGTTTTCCATCATCCTCGAGGAGATTGTGGTTCGAGGTGGACCATATGAAACGGCTAGACAATTTATGGATCCACAGCAGATCGCAGATCGGGTAGCAGCTCACGAAAGTCCTCCATTCAGACCGTTTGTGGGTCAACGAGACTGTCCTCCGGATTTGTTGGATTTGATGGAAAAATGCTGGTCGGACAGTCCTGACGATCGGCCCAGTTTCATTCAAATCAAGAGCACAGTCAAATTAATCATGAAGTACATAGGCACACTGATTTTATTATGTACATGATCGATTTATGAATTATTTCATTCTAGGGGATTTTGCGAAAACTTGATGGATGACCTGTTGCGGCGTATGGAACAATATGCTAACAATTTGGAGAGCTTAGTCGAAGAGAAGACTGAACAGCTTAGCATGGAAAAACGGCGCACTGAAGAACTTCTCTATCAGGTGCTTCCAAGACCGGTAGCTCAGCAGCTCCTAGCAGGAGAGATGGTTCAACCGGAACAGTTCGAATGCGTAACCATCTACTTCAGTGACATTGTGGGATTTACGGCGCTATGTGCGCAAAGTCGCCCAATGGAAGTGGTTGATTTCCTCAACGATCTGTACAGCACTTTTGATAGGATAATCGAGTTTTATGACGTTTACAAGGTAGAAACCATCGGAGATGCCTACATGGTGGTTTCTGGGCTACCGGAACGAAATGGTCACGATCACGCTCGGGAGATTGGTCTAATGTCGTTGGCGATTTTGGATGCAGTAAAATCCTTCACTATCAAGCATAAACCGGAACAACAACTGAAGATTCGAATCGGAATCCACTCGGGGCCGGTTTGTGCCGGTGTGGTTGGACAAAAAATGCCGCACTATTGTTTGTTTGGTGATACTGTTAATACGGCTTCGAGAATGGAATCCACTGGACATCGTAAGGGTTTTAGTTGAAATGAAGTTAGTGTTAGTGCTTAACATTTGTTTAATTTCAGCTCTGAAGATCCACGTATCAGAGGCAGCCAAACAAATTCTGGATAAATTTGGAACATTTCGTCTGGAGCTTCGAGGTGAGGTAGAACTGAAGGGAAAAGGAATCGTGACGACCTTTTGGTTGTTAGAGTGCTCGGAACCTGATCCAAGGTATGAATGGGAAAAATAAGAATAATAATTTATAATTCTTATGCTTGAAATTGTTTTCAGACCACCAACACCGATGAAGAACTATATTGATAATGATGTTCCTTTTCCAATACTTTTTCCAGCGATTGGAAAATAGATATGAAAAATCATCTTTAATGATAGAACAGAAACCTAGTCATGGTGTCTTATATGATTAATCAGAAACGAAGATATTCATATTCATATTCACATTTCAAAACTAGCTTTCACAGCAGGGAAGGAATGCAGCCGTTTGGATAGAATTGTACCTTTAAACTAGTAGCCCAGCAAACACAAAATTTTATATGATAGTGGAAATAAGTACAAATTGGAGGCACTATACGTACATGCGTCCATATGACTTCATGAAAACTGTACGTATATCGCCTCCACTTTGCACTCTTATTTGCTATCATATACGATCCTGTGTTTGCTGGGAGCTCTTGATATAAAAAATCACTAACTGTTCCAGTTCACAATGTCCTTTTGCCAACCCTTCTGTGCACGCTACAGTAATTCAATGTCACATTATGAGGCTTTACGCCAGCTATCACACTTAATGTCAATTCTCAATACAAACTGATAGGTCAAATGGATAATCATATAAGTGACTCATAATATCAATTTACTTCAGGCCCAACTCTCCAAATAGTTTGCAAAGTTTCACAAAAGAAATGGATTTTTTTATTTAGTAAAAAATATATCTCTTATATTACTTCAGCAGAAAAAGTTTTTTTTTTTGTCAATGCGGTAGACTTTCTTTTCAATTTTTAATTCGATAATTTCCATTTGCTCTAGTAAAAAGTATCATTTGGTAAGAGGAGTTTTGTAGTTTTGTTAAATCGTTAATTTTAAATAGTTCCAGACAACAGGAATTTTTAAAATTTTGGATTTTAAACTAATTTCACTGGGTGGGTGGAAATTTCTGTCCGTGAAGTGTGTTTTTATGATCATAAAAAAATAAACTTACATGAACTTTAATTTTGAATGTATTTCCTATTTGAAATATCTTTAAAATTGTTCTTAATTCGGTTCAGTTCAACAAACGGTATCTTGAAGCACGCCATTCCATATTTTCACCAAACGTTTCTTAAAAGTTTCCATGGTTAGTCCTTTGCTACTCAGTTTACCCAGCATGACGCCCCGTGCATAGAAGTCGAGATAATTAAAAACAGATTAAGAGGCAAGCCATTATTTCGACGAAATAAAAGCCGGACAATTGTCTCCACAACAAATCTGTGAAGCTTTTGTCTGTTGGGAGGGTGCAAAGTCTTGTTGAAAGCAGTGTGGTGCATTCTTATAGTGTTTTTGGCCAGAGGAAGCAAATGGTTCTTCACAACATTATCGATGTAATATTTACTGTTGGTTTTAACACTAGCTTCAAAACAGCAACGGAACCTTCAAAGTATTGGAGAAACCTCCTCAAACCGTCACTCTTAAAATTGTCTGGTACCTTTGAACAACTAGTTTATCTCGAGAAATATCAGAAAGATTTGCTGCAAACACACGATCATTTTGATGGTTTTGGTGATCCTGTATCGTCCGAAAACAGAATTTCACAATCACTGTGCTGCTTGAGCAGCTTTCGACATCTTTCGACTCTTGCAATCTTCTGTTTTTTAGTCAAGCCGTTGTTTTTTTGTAGGGGAGCAGCCAAATGTCATCTTTCAAAATACTCCTGACTGAGACAATCCCAGTTTCTTGGCCATTCTTCCGCCGGACTTATCAGAATTCTGCTGAATCGGCTCTCTCATTCGTTCGATGGCTTCCGGACGCCAAACAGTACGTTTACACTGAGAGGTGTTTTTCAATAACCTTTTTTTTGTAGCTTTTTATGGTGAGAAAAATGGATCTTTCGTGTACTTCGAGTGGTTTCAATTTCTGTAAAATAGTATACGGTCTAAAATATTTAAAAAAGCAAGAGATGAATCTTTCGTGTACTCCGAGTAGTCAATTTCTGTAAAATAGTATACGGTCAAACATATTTCAATGACCGTTCACGACCGCTCTTTTCACGTTCATGATTACCACGAGTCTAAAACGAATGAAAATTCTATACAAACTAGCAAGCCTATCAACAAACTTGTCAACAATTGCAATTGAATGCACTCTAAGAGGAAAATGTGCAAACATGTTTGTGATTCTTCCCATCAAAAGCTACACTTGTATAAAAAACACTGACAGTAATAACCACTCACCCTGTAATGCAAATTGCAAGTATGTTTCTATCTTCAGACTCTAAAAGATCTTAATTTGTGTAAGGTAGTAACTATGAACAACATATAATAGAAAAAAATCGATAAGATCAAAACAGACACTCAATATGATGTTGTCATTTTGCTGATAAATTCATCTGTAACTCAATATAACGAAATTTTGGTTACAATATTATAATTGTGTTACCATGGATCGAAGCAAAAATATTTTGGAGTAGGGAAAAAAATAGTATTTCTTAAATTATTAATACCAATGTGTCTCAAACGTTATTTTATTTTTAATGTATCAAGTTTTTATACCAATTATCATTTATTTCATATTATTTTTGGTTGAAAAAAGTACTACTGTGTTTTATTTTTAGTTTTAAGTTAAGTTTTATTACAGCTTAATGCATTTTTACATAAAATATAAGCATTTTTGCATAAAATATAAGCACGAGTAAAAGTGAAGATAAAAACAATTTTTTTGGAGAAAATTTTATATTGGTTTTATGAATCATTTCTTTCTGTAAGAAAAAAGAAAATCTCTAAGAAGATGCCCTAACTTGTTCATCAGTCCCTACACAGACACCTTTGCAAATGTTTTAGACACATTGTTTCCATTCCTTCGCAAATTGTTCTATGTTATCTGCAGCTTTAACATGTTTTCTTAAACACGTTCATGAACACGGGCTTGAAGACAACTCGGAAGATACATTAGTTTCGGCACGTATTGAACAAAGATACATTTTCAGCCTTTGTTTGTAGTTTTAGAGCGAAATTATCTTCTACAAATTTGTTTCAAATAACAAGGCCTTAGTTTTTGTGTAAATAAAAACTAGGTTGGTCCTTATATTTAGAGAAATCGAAAATCTAACTTTTTTTTTGCAGAAATAAAGGCATATATTTTTCGGAAAAGTTGTAGATTACCTATTTAGATCAATTTCCCTTGATAAATTAGTGTGTCCCTACGAAAGAGCAGTTTTTTGCACTAACTGTTTTATTTCAAATTTTCCAAGAAAGTTGTGTCGAAATGATTTTTATAACTTGAAAAGATGGAAGTTTTGACGTATAAACCTTGCCGATATATTTTACCGTTTGCGAGTAATTAACGATTTTCTAATAATATTACGACGATTTTCAAATGTGTTTTGCTCAAATAAAAAAAATCTATCTCCAGTTTTAAGATATAATACGTAATATTGAAAATCCTTTCAAATGCTGTTACAAAATATTTTGTTGGTTTGCCCCAACTAGAAAAATCGACATTTGAAAATGGCCCATTATGTTTACAAAATTCATAATAACTTTTGTGTGACATACTATAGAGACTATTTTAGCACACCAAAAGTTGTATCTTTTATTGTTCTAGAATCATTAGCAAGACAGCTCTAGAAATTAGAAGAAAAATTAGTATCTTCCATTTAATTCCAACTACCTTTGCTTATCTTCGACAGATACGCGTATTTCGTCTACAATGTGCAGACTTCTTCAGTGTCTCGTACTAATAACTCGACTTTAAGTCGAAGTTTAAGTGCTGAAAAAATTGAAATAATAAAGTTAAAGCAAAATTACCGATTTTTATAGGGACACCCTAACCAAAGTAGAAAAAAATGCTCTAATTTAGTCACATCAAAAGGTACAGAAAATGTTATGCAATCAAAGTTTCTTGAAGTTATTCAATTTACAACTTTTCCGAAAAATATATGCATTTGTTTCTGCAAATAAAAAGTTAGATTTGCGATTTCTCTGAAAATAAGGACAATCTTAGTTTTAATACACACCAAAAAAGCGCCTTGTTACTTGAAACAACTTTTTAGAAGACAATTTTGCTCCAAAACTTCAAACTTAGGCTGAAAATGTAGAGCTAAATTCGTATTCTGGACCACTGTGCATTGTCTTTATTGTCTTTGATGGGTCTAATCACATTCTGCATTCAAAAATAGCTTGCCAAATCATTGCCTTTTTCAATCCGTTTTGGAATCTTGTGATATTAGATGGCTTGCTTTTAGATGGATGCTTGCCTTGGCACGTTGGACGCCAGTCCTAGAAGTACCCAGCTTTTTACCATAATTTCGAACAGAAATGCTTATTTTATTCGTATAAGCCATCATGATCTTCCGGTTCAATTTTCGGGTCCGTTGGTCCCGGTTTTCGATCACATTTCGGTGCGTCCACAAAGCTACAAACACGCACAGTGGAAATCAACTGTCTAACGTCAACCGGTCTCGTGCAGTTATGTGTAGAAATCGTGCTTATACTTTCAGGAACACCCTATAATACAAACCGAAGTTACGTTAAATCATAGTAAAAGTTTCGTTATGCGAAGGTAACGTTCTATCGAGACTTTGATGAACCTGTTATCGTTTTGTCGTCTTAACGATGTAAAGATTAAAGATCAGAGCGAAATAATATTAGAACGACATCAAACTGAAAACAAATCTTACTATAAGTAGGAGCAAAATAAAATGTCTATTTGACGTACATTTTATCTTGTTGATAGTAAAATGAGTATTCAACTTAATGTTCTTCTGTTCCAGAGAGAATTTGAGAGAAATAATGAAAAATAGGCCAGACCATCTTCGATATCCATGAGACTTTACCGATCCAGAGATCCTAGTGGCACAAGGCAAGTTTATCAGGAGGGCATATGTGTTTTTTGGAACATCATAGCTCAAAATCCGCTGGAAGTAAGAAAATTTCGTCTTAAAAACAGCTGTTGAAAATCTTTTTTTTAATTTTAAATACGAAGGGTTTTTATGCCAAAAACTGCACTCAAGCGAAAGAATATTATTTTTAAAGTTGTTTTCTATAGAAGATTTACAATAATTTCCGTATATCACTCATATTTGAGGTATTTCAAAACCAAATCGGTAAACTCGCATAATGTCCCTATTTTTTCACTCATTCCGCGTATCAGATTTTAATTTATTTTAAAGTTTAGGTAACCGATGTATCAAATATTTTCCAATCATATTCAAGATCGTTATTTGAGTTGCATTTGATGCAATTAGATCGCATCAAAAACATCTTGGTACCGAAGAATACCAAGATTTAAAACAACTTGCTAACGAATTCTGGTCATTACTATACGCCATTTTCATAAGTTGTTATTCTTCATCTGTAACGATAAATTCATCATAATGAATTTAACATTTAACCAAAATTTACTTCAAAACTTTAATGAATTTCTCAATACGCTGCAATATACAATGAGAAAAAAATCATTTAAATTTTTCCTAAAATCAAATGCACGGTCCAGAATGCAAATTCAGATGGAACGATACGTTTTCAGCCTAAGTTTGAAGTTTTAGAGCTAAATTGTCTTCTACAAAGTTGTTTCTAATAATGAGGTCCTTATTTTGGTGTGTATGAAAACTAGGATGGTCTTTGTTTTCAGAGAAATCGAACATCTGACTATTTTATTTGCAGAAATAAATTCATATATTTTTCAAAAAAGTTGTAGATGAGAAAATTTGAGGCAACTTTGATTGTATAAATTTTTCTGTAGCTTTTGAAATTACCGAATTAAAGAAATTTTGACTACGTAGCTTAGGGTATCTCTAAAAAACAGATATTTGGCTCAAACTTTTTATATCAATTTTTTGGCAAAGTAAACTTCCCATTCATTCTAGAAAAATAAAAGATTATTTTAGTTTTTGTAAGGAAAATAGGCCTTTTTCAAATGTTTATTCCTCTGGTTGCGGCAAACGAAAAAAAAACATTTCATAGCTGCATTTGGGAGGTTCTGATTATTGCATATTATATCTGAAAAATGGAGATAGATTTTTTTTTTAATTGAGAAAAACACATTTGAAAAGGGCGCAATTTTATAAGAAAGTCAAAAATAACTCACTAACGGTAAGAGATATCGGCAAGATTTGAAGGTTAAAAGTTGCGTCTTTTTATGTTCTAAGAACCATTTAAAGACAATTTTGTTGACAAATTTGAAATATGAAACTTAGAGCAAAAAACTTGACACCCTTACTGCCCTGGGATGTATAGTTGACGTAAGCGCCAAGACGACCGAAAATCACTTTTTTGGGTTTTTGCATTCTTTACCCTATAATACATTGCCTCCAAGTAAAAACAAAAAAAGTTTCTTCGAAAAATTGCGAGATGAATTGAAAAGAACGGTTTGGCGTAAGCACCATTTGGTCGCATGAATGACGTCTCTCCACATATTACATCACGGGTGGCTGTAAGTGAAGTTGAATGCACCAGGGAAAGCAGATTAGAGATTACATATATACTCTGAAAAACACCTGGCCGGGTCCTTATGATCAATGATACTGTATCCATCATACTGCCTTTATAGGCATCTGGAGTTGAAAATGGGATAGAATTGATGGATTTTTTCCTTGGCGAGAAAGTGAAAAGGAATGAGCCTGGAATTCTGATATATAATCAAAACCACAGGTAGTAAAATTGCCAAAGGAACTAGTAAGTGGGTGTTGAAATTGACGTAATCATTTATTGTACACGTTCCGAAAGCTCACAGCATTCCAAGTAATTAAAATGCCGCCATAACACCACCTTGGCCTTCCTTAGGGTCTTCAAAAACTCTGCGTGTATGCATGTAGGATTTCAAAGCAAGACCATTCTGAAGGTGCCTTGATTCAATTCCCGGTACAATCCATGAAAATTTACAAGTAGGTAATTTTCTCGACTACCCTGGACAAAAAGTATCGTTGTACCAGCCACAAAATGATATGAATGCATAAGAGGCAACTTTGGCATAGAAAGCTCTTAGTGAACAAATGCGGAAGTGCTAGGCGAAAATTATTTCTTTGAATGATTCCATTCTTGGAAGTTCGACCACCTACAATCATAAAATGAGATATAAGTAATTCACAACGACTGATATGCATAAAAGGTTACCTTTTGAAGATCAACCGAGAAGATCGACTTGTTGATTTCCGCATTTTACCGATCGCTATCATATTCATCTCGCCCAGCAATCGCTCGGCCGTGATCCTTCCAACTAAAACACAACTCGCATTGGACTTCGTTCGTTGTTGATACTCCCTGATCAGTATCATCAGCTTTAGCAGAGTGCCCTGTCTGCTTTTCGTGAACACGATGGGCTTGACAACGTTCGCACTCTTCATGCCCCAGTTGGGTAAATTTTATGTTCAGGTCTCTCAACACCTTACAGTAGAAACTGTAACTGAACATTCTTGTTTTTTCCCCAACTGACGCTCTTTCAAAGAGTCGAACATTTTCTGGACTGTTAAATCCGATGGTGGATATCGGCAAAATCAAATGGGAGCTTTGCTGGTTGAAACTTTTCGTTCGTATTCGAGAAGCCAATTGGCGAAGCCTAATTTACGACATATTATTCAGAACAGAGCAGCCTGGTTTTACGCCAAACTATGAGAATAAACGTTCAGTAATATGCCTGTTTATTTGCATAAGTTGGCGTGTGCTGTTTTAAAGATGATAAAAAAAATGAAACTATTCTAATTATCTTGCTGGCCTACTTTTTATTAGTAAAAACTTCATCAAATGGACAGAAAATTTATCCATAATTGTTGCTATACATTGTATTTCAGCTTAAACCCGGAAAAACGCGTTTTTTCAACAATCATACCGATGGTGGTTACGTCAACTATGCATCCCAGGGCAGCTTAGTTATCTAGGGAAAAATTGTTCTTAATCGGTTTGCTCAGAAGCTACAAGAATGTATTGTTGGCAACATTGCTTGAAATTAGCTGAATAAAGTTGTTTAAAGTTGCTTAAACTTTTTCGAAAAATATATCTCTTCTTGGTATGTCTTGGTATCTTTTAATCTTATATTTGAAGGGGTGGTATCCTAAGTAAGTAAAAAAAAAAACAAATTGATATTATGGGTTACTTTTATGAGCACATTTCAAAAAATCATGGTAATGTTTAGTGCATTCGATCATCGAAAACTGAAGTGATAACAAATAAATGGACTGAATGTAGACTAATGACTTTTTTTTATTTTGAAGAAATCGATTCACGTGTGATCCCCAGCCTTGAATGACTGAATCGGAAAAAAATAAAATAATATAAACTAAAAAATCTATAACAATATTTAACCGGAATAAATAATTATGCGCTATGACCGATAACAAAGCAATTGGTGGTGAACTAATGATTGACTTCAAATATAATTCATAACCCGATCTGAAATAAGCAGCAAACTGTGTTTTTATTGTGTATGGATCACGAAAATTATAGCACAACCGTTTTATAAACACTAACATATTACTGGCTCTGTTTATAATTGCGTTATAATGAAAAATAAATGCAAGTTCAGAATCCAACAAAATACTTAAGTCCCTGACGTAATTACTAATTTCCAGACGTAATTAAGTAATTACTAAGTTAGGTACATATGGTGTGCAAAAAGAAATTTTGGGCACGTACCTCAAAAATCCGGATCCTTCTCATCGTGCCATCAGCAGCTCTACACCCAGATGTTGACGAAACCACATTTCCTCGTTATGAATGATGAGACGTATGTAAAAGCAGACTTCCGGCAGCTTCCGGGGCTCCAGTTTTTTAATGCTCATCATAAATTCGATGTCCCTGAGGACGTTAGAAAGCAGAAGATGTCAAATGGGCAGGTGTACCTAAAGGAATGCCTTCAAAAGCGTCTACTTCCTCTTCTGAGGTCACACGATGGTCCTACGATATTCTGGCCGGATTTAGTCTCGTGCCATTACTCGAAAGAGGTTTTGGAGTGGTACAAGGCTAAGGAGGTCAATTTCCTGCCGAAGCATCCCAACCCCCCAAACGCACCAGAACTGCGGCCAATTGAAAAGTACTGAGCCATCATGAAGCAGGCGATCCGGAAGCATCATAAGCAAGTGAAATCGGAGTAGTGTAAAGAAGACGGTTCGTGCATTTGGATATGGAATTTTAATTGAATAAAACAAACATGGAAAAATATTCATATCATGTTTAATTTTACTCCCTGAAAGTATGAAGATGATTGGTTGAAAGGATGAATTTTGCCGAATATTTGTGTGTGTCGCAATTTGATAAGAATGACTTTTTCCATATTTTTGGAAAGTCTCCGGATTCCAGTGATTAATTGAAAATCAAAAATTATGGAGCTGAAAGCTAATTTGCCAAAATTTTCATAATAACAGGAAGGACTTCATCAGGTCCCGAGCCTTTAGATGCGTCCAAATTTTTTGATACCTCGAAAATGTCATGCAAATTGGTTTCAGTAACGCTAATATCACTTGGAAATTCAGGATGGAAACCAAAATATTCACGATCACGATCTGGTTCTGAATATATTGTGTAGTTTTTTTGAAAACAATCTGAAAATAAATTGCATATCTCTTCTGCATTATTACCTTCACTATCGTCAAAGTACATTTTAGACGGAAAATTGACAATTTTGGGTTTTGGTCATAGCATAGTTAAAAAAAAGTTTTATGGATAGGATTTAATTTAATTTTTAAATTAAACTGCTCAAATGCTATAGTCATCGTCTAAGAGACGAACCAGCCTCCGGCTGAAAGTCTCATTCATAACGATAAGATAAGATATAGCCATCTTAAGTCAATCGCAGTTATCTACATAGTTTTCCATATTTTCTTGACTCTTTTTAATTTTTTAGATTTTATTTGTTGAACCTTTTTCCTTGTTGAACCAAACAGGATTTTTGGAAGTAACTTGACGTCTTCTTTTTTTGACCGGTTCTTCTTCGTGTATTATTTTAAACAGCGTACTGTAGAATACTTCTGTCGCATTTTTCACATTTTCTTCATTCCGTAACACTGTTGGCCAATCATTAATGTGTAGTTTATTACTAATGTTGTCAAATTTTGCTGATTGGTAATTAAATATTTCCTCGAGTTCATTGTCTACAAGTGTTTCATGGTTATGCACAAACAGAGAATACTTGACTGCACTGTGAAATGCTTCATTCCCCATATTGGATTCATTAACATAAAAGTCGTCGTGAATGCAAGCCCCAGTAGCAATTTTGTTGATTTTTTACATGGTTAATTTGATTAAGTCCCAAATTTGCAATTTTATCACACATCAAATTTAATATTTCGTTTTTTTTTTCAAAGACTGGGAGTAAAATGTATTCGTTAGCCATGTCTGGAATGATGTCAACATTTCGTTGGTTAAACTCACCATAAATATGTAGTTTAGCTTCTGGATGTAAGTTAGACATAATTTCATCAACAACACCGAACAACATATCCCATATTTCCTTATGCGCATTATTTGGAGGAGAGCAAACTGAAACAAAATAATGTGTTCCGCCTGCGACTTGAACTTTTTCCCACACGTGTTCAAATTCTTAAAATTTACTATGATCTCTGAGTTCAAAGTGTTTGAAACAGTGACTAAAACTCAACCTCCTGACTTCTTTTCCGACCATTAATAATTACGGTTATCCCCATAGACAATAAATCTATTACCAAAGACCTCATCGCTTCTGAGGTCTTCATCCCAGCTCGTTTCATTTGAAAGAATCACTGTGTAAGAACAACTTAAAATCTTTTTATGAATTTCGTTAATCTTAACAGCGCTTCTCATTGGATTAAAATTCTGACAATATACTAACATTTTTCAAAATAACATTAAAATCCTTTATATTTAGACTATTTACCATTCCGGTTTACTTCCGAAATTCATGAAGTCTCGAAAAATTTCTGAATACGTTACCTCGACAGTTTTTTCGTCATCATATCCTTCGCCTAAGAAGTTCGTCAGTTGAGTCCAAAACACGAATGCTGAATATGGCATGCCTCACAAGCTGTAGAAGGATCTGAAGAACATCCGGAAGTATTCCAGACGGGTTGCATGCCGGGAGTAGATCGTGGTAATCCACCATGCACCGGGTGGAGATTTTCAGAGAGTTTCAGAATGTCTGGAACTGTTTTGTCCGGTAGGTAGTAGGAAAAGTAGGTGCGTCAAACGCGGAATGCTGTGGGGTTTGGAGAATCTCTAAATGCTTCTACACAAAAAGAAAAACTACCAATTCGAGGGTTGGATTAAAATACAAACAGAGTGTTTTATTCAGAGTGTTTTATCAAAATTCTTTTTTTTTATGCCTTTACTTTCAGCAGCTGGTTCATTAAATTAGGGAGACGACCTGAACTCTGTACGTAGAACCCAACAATTGCGGAACCCAGCGCTTGTGGTGTATTGGTAAGCGTGATTTAGTTATTTTAAACAATTTAATGACAAAAATACAAAAATTGGCCTGTCTTTAGTGTTTCGCGAGATCTGTTGTGTTGATTCCACCGACTTTATAAACCCAATACCAAATTCTGCGTGACGACGTGTGCAATACTTAACTGTACAATACTCATTTACCTATAGTCGCGTTGCCCACATCTCCATCAAATTGACTAAAACACCACGCGCCTCCATTATCGAGCTTCGATTCTAAATCGTACCGAATAGCGGTATGCACACTTTACACGCCTTCTCTTATAGGAATACTAGCGTCTCTCCCAATTTCAGAACTGCACGCATCTCTGTTATGGTTTCTTTAACCTCAAATATTGCCTATCGGCACATGGCTGCCCTTTCCAGTTTCGATGCAAAACAAACAGAGCGCGCGTCAAATGACAACAGAGAACGCAACAGTCCCAATCCGCTCAATGTTTTCTTCTCTCTTTGACTCTCTCACTCTCTGTGGTGAAGTTTTTCCAGGGAAAAAGCGTGGTGTTCTACAATTGCTACACACTTGGTCGAGGTCCTCGACCACTACCAGTTCGCGTTCATCGTTCAACTCGTGTACAGGTCCTTGTGCGTTGATCCTATATCCACTCAGTTAAGCCAAACTACCAAAGCTCTTCCACCCCTTGACCTACAGCGCACTCGCTCACTCTATCTCTGTCTATTCCGTGGGAAAATCAGACTTTATATTTTCTTGTTTTCCTTCTTCCTGCATCATCCGGTTTTGAGTGCACGCAGGGCACTTCATGGCGGCCCTCCAGCAATATACACAGGAGAGTCGTATAGCATCGCACTGCTGTCCCTGGTGTAGAAAATCATGAAGAAAATGTTTTTAGAAATGATAACGCTCAGTGTGTGTGCGACAAACGTGAGGAGCAATCGGATATCTCATATGCGGCGATGCATCCTTCCCGTTCCGAGTCTCAAACATGTGTCAAATTATTTGTTGTGCTATTCTTTCCGTGAATAATTTACTCGCTGTGAGTCATCCAACGGTTTGCATCGATGAAGAAGAATCTGTGAGAAAATTGAGCTTTTGGGCTGTTTTTGTTTGCCGTGGCGAATGGTGAAAGACATATAATCCTCAGTTTTTTTTTTGTGAGTGGCTTCATTGGGGACCTGCATCTTCTGTTGTATTTATAACTCTTCAACGAGGGAAATCTCTCTGCGACCAAATGCAGATTTCAGTGTGATATGGCACAGTGTGCCAGTGTCCCACTGCAGCAGTCGGGAGCGGATAATCTGATTATTTAGTTGGTGCAGGAGCAGCAGCGCCTAGACGAGAATTGCGATGTGAAGAAGCATGCACGTTGAAAGCATTGATTCTCTCTCGACACGATAGTTCACAGCACATAATGGAGTTTTAATTGATCTTCCTTTTATAATGAAAACGGCGACAGCAGGAACCACGCATTAGCTGCAGTGGCAATAAAAATCAGTGAAGCTGAAGGTGACATGAAACCCCGTTTGTTTATTGGTGTGTTGCAAAACGAGTGAATAAGTGAAAAAGTCATACCAGTGGAAGATGCGTATGAAGTATGGGAAGCTATTCATCGTTTTTATGATTTGCTTCAATTTAGTAGTGTTTTATTATTCATGGAAGTACTTCCTGACGAGTACAAATTTTATAGTAGACACATTCGGTAGTCGATCACTAAGCGATACTAACGAGCATTATAATTTTGGACGACAGGATAGTGCAATGCAGTCATCTGTGGATCGAATAGCTGCAACACGAGACGGTTCCAAAGCAACAAAAATTACAAAATTCAGCCGGATCCGTGACCGGATTCAAAATACCAACAAATTCCTGAAAAAAAGTATTACCGTAATCTTCCGTGATTTTTACGATTTTGACAACGACCTCATGCAGTCAATTGCCAGCATAACAAACCTCATCCCGAACATACAAGTGTTCGTCATATCCCCAGAAATACCCTACCCGCCTCTAGACATCTTCACCAATCCAGGTCAAACGGTGAACCAAACTATCTGGTTCGAAAAGAACAGCAATGTGAAGTTCTTCAGCCTCAGCTACGACGTTAATAAATCCCTCAAGGACAGCCTTCCTATCCTGCAAGTGCAAACCAAGTATGTGCTATTTTTGCCAGACAGCGTTCGTATGAATGGGCGTTCGCTTCTAACACGAATGCTCCGGGAGATATCCAATCCCTCGACCAATGATTTGCTCCTGCAGCAGCACCAGAATCTTCTCCTGCGACAAAATAACCAAGCCATCGAGAACAAAATCAACCTTAATCAGAAACCGGAACGGAAGATAATTGCCGTCCCTTTTGCAGCGAACCAAAAATCGTTGGCAAATTGTTGTCACCTGCAGCTGGATCTACCTAACTGGACGCTAGAATACGTGACCGGCAACGAAACCGACAGCTGTGACATGGTAATTGAATTAATTATGCAGGATAACTGTTTGCGTTTTTATTTGTCCATGAACATATAGTCTCGCGCTTAGTATCATAAGGACGTAATTGAATTGATCGATTTCTATTCATCCATTTTTGCTTTGCATTACCACGGCAAGTTGGCAAGCTTGCGGAGTATTTCTCAATGCAGTTCCAAAAATGATAAAGTTTTGCAGCATAATCATTTAAAGCTACATTCAGTTACATACGTCTTTATGATACTTAGTGCGAGAATTGCGTTGTGAAGTAATATCCATTGCTTCCATTGCATTGTGGGGTGCTATGAAAATTGCAGAAAATTTAAATTTCATTCCATATCCCATAACCACACGTTAGGTGGAAAGCAGTAATTAACAAAACAGGAATGTTGTTTGAGTAAGTGGAATATTTCAATATATACAGATGTGGCCTCCCATAGATAGCACACATAGATGGCGAGGAAACCCTACGACCTAAAATTGATTCCACATACATTAAACTTTAGTGATCGTCAGTCGGTGCGAATCAAAACAAACCCAAAAAAGGAGAGAGTTCCTCTCCCATGTGCGCACCAGTAAACAGAGTGCACACAATAGATCGCTAGAATAACTATACAAGCCACAGTGGTACATGAGCGTCTTCCAACCGGACATTTTTGCCTGTTGAAGTGGCGGACTTAGTCCGTTCTCCTTCAACCTACCCCGCAGTGGGATGTTAGGCAAAAATGTCCTTGGTTCGAGTACCACTGTATACATGCCCTTTTCGCTCAATTTTCCTAAAAACATCTGTTACATTTCCAATCCTGCCGCACACTAGCGGAACTATCAAAACTTTCTCTTCATATCTTTCATTCTAGCCAAAAAACATTGTTGTTCACTCTTGGTGCCTCATGGTGATGAGCGAACATCTCCTTCTACATCAACTAAAATTGATGATGAAATTGAACCCAAATGTTTTAAAATTTTTGATAGAGAAGGGTGTAGATATCATTTATCAAACCTTTTTTTTTTTCAATTCAAGGCTCCGAATTTTAGATGTCTCCATTCGACTTATCTCAACAAGATCACAAAATTATTGCATGAATGTATGTACTTGTGCATTTTTGTGTACACTAAAACCTCCATTTACGGACGAAACCAGGGACTCGTCAAATGAAGTATTGTTTAAAAAAACTACAAGGAATAGCCCAATAGGGTTGTACGAGGTGCTGATGTTAAAGAACTGGACCGTCAAGAACTGGACACCGTTCAAATGCTTCTCATACTTTCTCGATAGTATCCTCGAGCACATAGCAGCTCAGGCCAACCTTTAAGCAAAGCAAAAAAAAAATCATGGCCAACTTTTCTACAACAGCTTTGGAAAAAGGAAAGGTTTTTGAAATCTTATTTACATGTCTGCTAACTGAGTCCCAAGTGTGAGATCATGTTGGAGTGATTATGCATTACTGCCCATTCGAAACACAATGACACGAACAGATTCGATGCAATTCGCAGACAGCTACACTTTAACGACACTGGCACCATCCCTGTTAAGACTTCAGAGGATTATACAAAATCCTCAAATTATACAAAATCAGACCCGACCTTGAACATTTCAATGATAAATTTAAATCGGTTCTCAACATCTTTGCATAGATGAGCAGATGTGTGCCATCGAGATTCAGGTACTTATTCTACAGTACTTGGCAAACAAATCCCACAAATTGGGTTTTAAGCTTTTGTTTTGTCTGATTCGTATGGATTTTCGTATCGTTTTGAGGTTTTCTGCGGAGCTGGTGACAACTTGGTGTTACCTAAAACTCATGATAAGGGGGTAGCAGCAAATATAGTCGTGTGGCTATCAAAATACTTCTGGATTTCATCATTTCTACACATCACTACCATTGCTGGTTCACCTACGCTCCAAAGGTCTGTGTTTTAATGTTGAAAACGTAATAATAGCTCAAACGGAAAATTAATTCTATTATAGGTATATTTTCCCTAGGAAATATTCGCAAAAACAGAATCTCCAACCGTAAGCTTCCTTAGGATACCTACCTGAGACATACTGACCGCGGCTTTTTGGCGGAATATTTTGGAACAGCTCATGAAGTAACAATTCCATTGACGGTTTGGAATGTGACCCAGCGATTAAAATGGCATCATCATCATACGGTAGTGTTCCAGTTGGTGAGGCTGGTCAACCACGAATGATCACTATGGAAAAGAAATCCAACGCAAGATTATCTTCCATCTGCTTTTACAAGATAAAACGAATTCGATCACTTCCCAGAAGTTCTACCTCGTTCAGAAAAAAGGAAATGCCGATATCAGAAGGCAACGCAAAATCGAATGTCGCATACATTTGTGCCTACATGCAAAACAAAACTATTTTTACGCTTTTCAGCATAAGAGATGCATAGTACGAACAGTTTTGACAAAATGTTTTTTTTATTCAGCTGCCCAACCCTGCCTTAAGGCGGTCTTATATTTTTGGTATCTAATAAAAAGCATGTTACTTCTATGAACTAGTAATATGTTTTCCAGATTTTTTATCACAAAACTCATGTAATCTAGTTTTTTCGCGTAAATTAAAGATCTGGGCATTAGAGGGGTAAACTATTCCAGGTCGGGTTAATCAAAAAGGAGGTCTGATTCCGGAACGTCCAGGTTTCCTTTACGCCACTTGATGTTCTTAAATACTGTAGACTTGTGATCGATTTCGTCAACAGCTCCAGTGAATGTTCCAGTTCTCACAATTGGGCTCGACTTTCCTTTGCTGATCCTGGAATCCTTAGTAATGTCCTTACTCGTTTTTTTTTCGTTGGAGTGGTGATGTAAACAATTCTTTCACTTCAGAGTCGTGAAAAAAATCGTCATCACTATCAGCGAACTCGTCTTCCTGCGATTCAAGTGCCTCCTTGGCCAGCCGGTCGTTCAACAGGGACTCTCTTGATGGTGTTTTCATTGTGAGACGCAAAACCAAAAGTACCAATAGTACAATAAAACAGGCCAGATGACAAATTTTTGAAAAAAACATTATTTACTGTCAAAAGGATTTTTAGTTCGCTCAAATGCCTCCCTCCCTCTAAAGGCGGCTTACATTTTTCTCCAAAATGCAATATATTAAAACAAATTTCACAACAAAACTTTATGCCTAATGCAAAGTAGTACATTTAAACTACTTAGCTATGAATTTTATCTCCTTTGAAACCTAACCAAACTGTGATAATTTTCCGATTACGTTACAGTATCGAACACAAAATAGTTTTTTTCCGTGTTTTCCTCGACTTTTGAAGTTTTGACGTGAAATCCATCTGACAGGTCACTGTTTACATATAAACAATGTGTGTGATATGTTAGCATATTTTTAATAGATGTAAGTGTGATAAGTATCATATAAAAAGCTGTTGATAATTTAAAAGACATTTTGCCGAAGGCCATCTAAAGGTGGGGTTGGGAAGTAGGGATTAAAGTACTAGAAACCTGCTTTATCACTAATCTTATTATTTATATATATTTATTCAATTACCACCGTCTCCAACGTCCGTTAAATAATAATTCCACAGACTGTATTTTAAAGTCCAAATCCTTGTTTTAAAGACAGTTTTTGATCATCAGATCATCACTTACACTATGGAATGCACGGTAACATCTATCCAACGGGTAGTTAAACTTTGGCGTCTGATAGATAGTAAGTCTCACGGAACTGTCGAGAAGGTGCATAAAACGAGGCGATACCCAATAACGATGGCTATCGAGATCAAATCAAGAACGAAAAGCCTTTGTAGATTTGTACGCCTGGAAGCAAGTGTCTCTAGAGCATGAGTATACAGCAACTTGAGTAGTCTGGTATGTTTGCTGGATTCAACCAAAGCAATTGACGAAGGGCATAACAAATCAAGCTACGCTGAACTCCAACCAAATCACCTGCATTGTAAGGAACAGTGACTACACGCAAACAGAAAATTTTAATTTGTATACTGCGAACTTATGAGCAATATATCACCTTGATTGCATATAAATCGTTGCTTGTACTTCGTCGAACAAATCCGAGGGCTGCAAAAGCTTTAGCGGTAGTGAAATGGATATACTTGTTTAACCGCAGTTTACTGCCGATGATTGCTTGGAGGTCAAGGAAGGATTCCACGCGTTCCATGGTTTCCAGTTCGACCGAATAACTGAATCCAGTTTCGAACTGACCGCGAGAGAACGCAATGGACTGATACTTTTTAATGTTCAAATCCACCCGGTTCTCAATGCATCCCATCCGGCGATCCTCTATATCGGCCTGAATTGCGCAGAAATCCAGGTGAAACTTGACAATGCTGTATAAATTTAGATCGTCGGAGTAGAGCATTTTTTCTTAATATTAGCAGGCATTTCAGTCAGCTCTAAAGCGCTTCCCTTCGGTACGCCAGATGTTATGGAGAAAACCCATATGTGACAACGAAGTCGTGAGGGTCCTTGTCAACCGCTCTGGAGAAGTCAAAACATATTGCATCAGCTCGTTGTTTGTTCTCGATTTCCATTGATAGGAAGCTAGGAACCGTCATTAGATTTATTGTTGTCAATCGCTTCTTAAGCATTTTGTGTTCATACTCCGAGATCAATGATTAAAATGCACCATACAGAACTTTATGCACTAATCACGGGTGTTCAATAAACAATGAGAATAATTTCGATACCTCTCTGTAATTAAAGAAAAGAGCGTAATTTTTTTCCTCTTCAAGAAAATTGCTCTCTAGCTCCTTAGAAATGGTTGGCATGTTTCTTTTCGTTCGAGTGCGGTCAGTTCAATCGAAGATAGCGTCAAAACAGCAAGCAAGGCCGGTAGCGGCCGTCCGGCGAAGATAATGACAAAGAAGAAGAAGGAAGCGTTGAAAAAGTTGTTCGACAACAAGGACGGAACGAGTTTGCGTTACGCCGGCCGAAAATATCACTGCTCCCATACCCTGATTCACCGAACCCTCAAGATGGAGTGCATCATCTGTCGGAAGAAGAGTCGGTCTCTCGAGTACACGGACGAGCAGATAGCGACCGCAGAAATCGCAATGCCGGTGGATGATGAAGAGCTACCGCGGGACGTCGTTCGAAAGTTACTTTCCGCTCTCGAAGACCCACATTCCAGGAAATGACAGCTACTATTCCAGTGACAAGTTGGCCATACCCCCCAAACCACCCCCCCCCCCGAAGTAAAATATAAGTTTAAGCATAAAGAAGTTCTGCTGTACATCGCCATATCGGACAGAAGGATTTCAAAGCCGTGGTTCAAGCCGAGCGCTCTGGCCATCAATCAACAAGTGTATCAGGAGGAGTGTCTTCAGAAAACTCTTCTGTCGTACTTAAAGGAGCATCATGCGGAAGGGAAGTACGTCTTCTGGCCGAACAAGGCGTCTTCTCATTACGCCAAAAAGACGCTGGAGTATCTTTACCATTAGCATTAGCAATGACGTTTGCACACCTCGTGGATGGAGCTATGATGTGGAATAATTCGTTGAAGACATTGCATGTCACCATGAAACGAAACTAGTTACTGATACGTTTCATCACTCAATAATCTTCCCGAAGATACTCCTTGATCGCTCACCTGGCCACGTCCATGCAACCGTTGGTGATAGGGAGGATTTGGCATCTACCTGAAGAAGACAAGGTGACCCCACGTAGCCTTCAGTTGATATCAAAGGAAAAGGGAAATGAATAGTCGGAGAGAATAGATAAACAGAATGCCCTATTTGATGTACAGAGCATAAATTTATTTAAAAATGGTCGTTGGGAACATCTAGTCTAAGAAAGTTACGTAATGCTCCATTTCTCTTCAAACGGTTGAGACTTAAGCATTAACTTCAGTCGTAAACACATATGGATTATAATTATATAGCGTCATTACTCGCTCTCTGAAAATGGAAGAAAGTCTGAAGATGCCCATCGTTATCTAGCGGCATGGAGTTAATTAAGTAATTAATAAATTTCCTAGCTTTCTGCTGCTAAAGTTCCACTACATAGATTCTGGAAATAGAACATGTTAAACTGGCGATGCCTCACCCAATTCTTCCTCCATACAACACTCGGAAAGCATACCCACACACTATTTCTCCATCGGATAAAAATCTTTGCTTTGCATCCTGCTATGCGCATCGATCGCCACCTTTAGCTCGCCTGAAATCCATCGACGATCCGAATATTTTTTTCGCACACCAAGAAGACGCTGGAGTATCTTAGGCAGAAAAAATACATACTTGATTTTTTCGGCTCCCTCAGTGCCCTAGTGTACAACAATAATTGGCGGGCCAAGATACGAAGCAGTTGACCACGAGGGTCTGGTATCCAAAAGAAGGACGTCAGTGCCGTCCAGCACTCTTGTGAGAGCATCGCGACTAAGATGCGTCGTACGGCTAACCAGGGCCCCTTCTCCAATATTCATTGACATTTTGTTTTGAAGAATAAACATTTGTGGCGACCCGATCCGGTCTTCATTTATGCCATCACGGATCGCCACAATGGCCCCTAACTTTACACGCCTCTGGGTGATTTGTCACGTAGAGTTGTTAAAGAGTGTATTCGATAAAAATGGCACACACATATATACTCATCAAAATTAAACGGATTATCGGATTTTCTTGAAATTTTCAGGGAATGAAGAACTACTAATGCGTTTTGATTTACAACATTTGTTTTATTCAATTTCGTCTCCCATTCCGAATGCCCGCACCTTCCTTTTCACTCCACCCTTCAAATTTTGTACAACCGATTTTCCCAGTGTTTTTATTGTATTTACCCAAATTTTCTTCAATTCTAGCTCTGTTTTTATAGTTTTGGGATGTTTGCGAAGTTCCGTTTTCATAATTGCCCAGAATTTTTCAATTGGACGAAGTTCCGGTGAATTTGGTGGGTTCATATCCTTTGGCACAAAATTGACTCCGTTGGCTCGGTACCACTCCAAAACGTTTCGAGAGTAGTGGCAGGATGCTAGATCAGGCCAAAACAGAGTTGATCCTTTGTGCTTCTTAATGAATGGCAAGAGACGCTTCTTAAGGCACTCTTCCGTGTAAATCGCACCGTTTATTGTTTCGGAAGTGATGAAGGGAGCACTTATTTCACCACATCCGCAAATCGCCTGCCAGATTAGAAACTTCTTGCAAATTTCGATAGTTTCTTCTTCGAACATCCTCCGAACATCGAACTCGACTTGGCAACGAAATATTCTTGCCCAGAATTGCGAAGTCGCTTGCGTGTTTCGCATCCATCACGATGCAACGGATTGGTAGCTCGTGAATTGCCGGGTTTTCGCAGGATGTTTTGTTTTCATTCCGGTTTGGGGGCACTTTGTAAACATGTAACCAGCACGCTTCATGGTTTTCTGCACAAACCGACTGACACCTTAGACTTTTTAGCGACATCTCGAATTGACATGTTTGGACGGTTCTTGAATTGTTGTACGACTTTCCTGGCCATTTTACTGTCCATTGGACCACTTTTACGACCACTCCCTTCCTTCCTTTGGACACTCAGACGCTCCTTGAAGGTTCTTATTACACGAGACACAGTTGTATTTGCAATTCCAAGCCTTTTAGCAATCCACCGGTGGGACGCCCCTGGATTTTGATTGTGAGTGCACAAAATTTTCTCACGGACAATTTTTTGTTTCGACGACATGACTGGAACTACTGAATGTATTACTATGAAACTTGGCAGATGTAAAAAATACACTATGGATAAGATCTGCTCAAATTTCTAGGTTTTTTACTCATACGATTCAAAAGTTACAGAAGATTTTCTGTGTGCCATTTTTATCGAATACACCCTTTATCAAGGAAGAGTTCTCTACTTACCTTGTTTAAAACATGTTTGAGTAAGTTTGTTGACAAAATACAGTTTCGCATATGAAACGCCACGACTTAGTATTGCATAACACTTATGTTATGCTTACTAAGCCTTTTTGTTTTCCTGGTTTTAACGCCAGTTGAACGTAAGTTGAGAATGTTTGAAGATAGAAAGAGAAAGTGAGACGGTAGGTAAATTTTTAGGTTTAAACTTAAGTATGATTTTTGAATAGGTCAGGTCGGTTGGTTAATACTATCAAGTTTTATTCAAGAACAAATGATGACATCCATCCGGGAGTGTGAAAAATGAACCAAGGCCGGACCGCCCGAGAACTTCTTTCACACATTATGTTTTAATAAATAATACTGAATTCGTTGAAACAAATTTTTTTTACCCTTTTACTTTTTATGGAACACTCGTTACTTCAAAAAATTTCGCCATTCAGCATAGATGGAAATGCCATGATAATTCTCAACGGAATGGTTAGTACATGATTGTCAGTGGCGTTTGCAGATATTCGCCTCGTTCTCTTAGGAACAGCAGTAGAAATTTCGGTTCCAGGTCCCTTGGAAACGAATAATTTTCTCAAGACTGGTCTATGTCAAACAGCTGCAGATTCATGTTGAAAACTGGAAAATTTCTAAATGTATCGGGCGCAAACGCTGGTGATTTAATTCTATGTATATTTCAAAAAAATCGGCAAACAGATTGCTAGGCAATTCAGAGAATCAACAATATCATTCTTGAATGTTATCTCAATTGCAAATAAATTTGAGCGTTTGCGATTAAGTATAAACGTTCAGCAGGAAGAAGGATATTTGCAAACAATGCTTCAAGGTGTTTCAGCTCTGATGTCTTCCATGGATGCTGGAACGTATTCGTGCAGAATTTTGTACAGAATATCATAAAATAGAAGGATATTTGCAAACAATGCTTCAAGGTGTTTCAGCTCTGATGTCTTCCATGGATGCTGGAACGTATTCGTGCAGAATTTTGTACAGAATATCATAAAATATACACACCATCCCGTCTGTGTCATTTCGGTTACCCAACTACTGCCGAAATAGCCGTATCAGCTCCGTAAAGTTGCAACCTTGAAAATCAACATCGTCAGTTTGACTAGGTTGGCCAGCAAACTGCATGTGAGTATTATTTACGCCAACACAAAGAACTAACGGCATGTGGTCGTGATGATGATGACCTCGCCACTTAACCCTTTAAGCTGGGCGATTTATCTATAAGATAATTTATTAAACAACATTCAAACAAGTTTTGCACAGAAACGAACAAGCTTCATTTGCAGATATCGATTCCATCAAGTTTGACAGCAGCATGAAAAAGCTATTAATGTTAACCATGAGTAGTCTCAAGTCTCAAAATCCTTGCCACGGCATTCAGTATATGAACATTTAAAATAGATATGCCAATATCCAGTCGTAAAGTTCTGTCCAGTTAGAATCCGAAATCACTTATTGTGTTGCAGCATCACGGAAAGTGACCGCTGCAAGAATTATTTAACAGTGGTTTGTTGATCTAAGCGCCCACTTTCTGTGGTAAAAATTTAACGGTGTTTTGTACAGTGTGTTATTCTAGATGTAAGCCGAGGGGAGAGAAAAAATTCGGCACACCCACGTTGATAATCCAACGTGGTCCGCAATAAAAATCGTAAAACCGTTGAAAATCGCCAAATCAACCGTGTATGATGTGCTCAAACGTTTCAGCGAGCAAAGAGCGTGGATCGAGTGCCTCAAGGTAAGCGTCGTAGTGGAACATATAACCGCAAGCTGAACCAGAGGTGTTGAGAGCCGTCAGAGCAAACCCTGGACTATTAGATAATGAAATCGCACAAAAATACGCTGATGCTCGCAGTACCGTTCGAAGAATTCATTTGCGAGCAGGATATCGTTCTCATAGAGCCAGCAAGCAACCAAACAGAACGTTGAAGCAAAGTTTCGTCACTAAAACTCGAGCTCGGAAATTGTACCAGCAGGTTTTGACGAAGTACCAAGGATGCCTACTCATCGACGATGAAACCTACGTCAACATGAATTTCGGACAGCTTCCTGGCCAAAAATTCTACATGGCGACGGCACGACGAGATGTTCCTGCGAAGTTTGAAATTGCTTTTATGGACAAATTTTCCAAAAACACTGATGTCTCAGTTAGACAGTTAGACACGCAATGTGATGTAAGTTCAGTTCTTTGACCGCCAAGATAGGAAGCCAAGATATCAAGTTATTCACAGAACTGCCATCGTGCGTACTGAAAATGTCGAGTGAAATTCGTAATTTCCATCATATTCGTATCGACCATTCAGTTTCGACCATCTAGTGTAGACACGGTGGATGCTTTTCACCTCACAGCTTCAGTTTATCTGCCAAACACTCCTTCATCAGTGTGAGACACGATCCGCTGTTTCACTATCTTTACACACTGGAATACCGCGGTTTACTTCCCTTTCGGTGGGTGTTGCATGATTTTGTTTCCCGGGAACTGCTGATGATTAAAGTGACGACTCTGGTTTATTGTTGGCATCGTTGTGTTGATGGTATTTTAATTTGCACCGTTCTTTCCGGACCTTCACGGATCTCGGGGATTCCCCAGGCAACTTTGGCGTAATTTATGATCCCGGTACGCAACCCAACGTGTGGTAAGATCCATTGTAGTAAAATGCTTACATATCTTCACTGCTCTACAGCTAATTTTGCAGATTGCATATCGGATACTTGATTTTGGGATTTTGTAGACCTAAACTGTTTCAATGTGTGCTTCAGACATCCGTCATCCTCCCGTACACACCAAGCTCGATTGATCGATTTCGCAACAAATTGAGCTCAAATATTGAGAGTAGAATCAAGTTTGAGTGGGAAGGAGTTAAACTAATTCAATTGATACTTTGAACCCCTGAAACTGATCACCAAAAATTCATTTTAAATCGGATACTTCTCAAATTTTCAGGGATTAAATCTATATATTAGCTACACAGAAAAAAATAGTTAATTTTAACGAGCGCGTAAAATATCGCCTCGTTTAAATCCAAGCTAAAGGAGGCGTAAACAACGAAATTGTTTGCAACTTTCCATGTGCCATACAACAATATTGGCAATCTTTCATACAACAGGCTGGATTCTGGCGTTATCTGGCTTAAATTTTCATGAAATATCCCATTATTTTCTGGCAAATCTAGCATTCTCTTTATGTGCATTACATAACGCAGAAAATTCAATGTTTCTTTTTATCTGTGTATGTTTTGGCATAATTTATTCATTAAATTTCCTCCTCCAAGCTGAATGCTCGTACATTTCTCTTAAAACTGCTCATGAAATCTTGGGCGAGGCTTTGTCCATCTTCCTTACACAATTTCTCCAAGTTTTTCTTCAAAGCTTAATTTGTTTTGAATATTTTTCCGCTTCTTCATTATCGCCCAAAACTTTTCGATCGGACGAAGTTCTGGTGTATTTGGCGGGTTCACCTCCTTCAGGACCAAATTAACGCCCTTCGCTTCGTACCAACCCATTACAGGCTTGGCGTAATGGCAGGAAGCGAGATCCGGTCAGAACAGAGTGGGACCACGGTAAGAGCGGAGGTAGGGCTGCAAGCGCTTCTGCAAGCATTCCCCTCGATATATCTGCCCGTTTATAGTTCCGGTTGTAACGATCGGATTGCTGTACCGTCCGCACTCACAAATCGCCTGCCACATCCGGTACTTCTTCACGAATTTGTCCATCTTTCTCTTCCGGAACTTTTACGGAACCTCCATGCGGGCATACCGACAAAAAACTCGAGGCCGGGGATTTTTTGGAGTCCGCCTTGATATATGTCTCGTCGTCCATGTCGAGACAGCCTGGCTTGACCAGCCACTTACGGTACAGCTTCCACGCACGCAATTTTGCCACCGTGTTTTGGTTGTCAGTCCGGTTTGGCGCCTCCCTGACCTTAAAAACATGTAGCCCAGCCCGCTTCATGGTCTGCTGGACGAACCACATCGACGAATTGACCTTTTTGGCCACGTCTTGGGTGGAAAGGTTCGGATTATTCTTAAAGTACTGCCTTATCTTCCGCGCCTTCTCTGGGTATTCCGTTTTCGGTTTTCGGCCGCTTCCAGCGCGCCGCTCAATGGTCTTCGTGTACTGGAACATCTTCACAACGCGGGACACGGTGGAATGGTGGATTCCAAGCCTTTTTCCGATCCATCTGTGTGACTGACCAGCATTATCAATCACCGCGCCCAAAATTTGCTAGCGTAGCTCGTTTTGTTTCGAATGCATCTTGAAAACTACTTGACAAATCGCGAACATAACACTCTAAACTAGTATTACCCAAAATTTCATTAATTTTTACTGACGCGATAAAACGTTACACCTAAAACAAAGTGTCGCATTTTTTCCGAGTCCAATCTGTAGTTTGCTATACAAATTTGACCAGTTTGGTCATGGACGACTAAATGAATGTTAACATTACGGCGTGACAAACACTCTTATAGGAAAATCAATCGATGTTCGCTAAAAAAAAGTTATTGCTTGAAGACATGTTCTATGAATCAATAAGTGTAGTAATATGAGTGATTACAAAAAAACGGATACTGTCTGTCATTGAAAAATACACATCTTTACCGTTATTTTTTCAACCATTGTCATGAATTGAAGCTTTCTCGTTGCAAAATGCAATTAATTAAATTTCTCTTAATCGTTCTCTTTACTTCCAGTACAAACAAAAACATGCGATTCTTGTCGAAACGGCACTTCTAAAGGAAATGCCTGATGCACTGTCGTCACCATTTCCAGAGCTGTTCTACATCCAAGCCAAGCTAGCCAACATCAAGGTAAGACAAACAATTTCGTTCCACCATCTTTGTTCGTGCACGTTCGGTTGCACCACTCCGTGATAACATCCATTCATCCTCAAAGTCTTCTCGCTGCCTTTAGAAAGTTCAAAAGCCATGTAACTCATAAAATTGACACAGAACCGGGCAAACCGATATTCAGCATTCCATTACCGAACGGGAGATTTTGGTTCAACCGGACGATATCGGACGTGTTCCCCGGCGACGATAACCATAATAAACGTTTACCATTGCCAAGCATTTGATCCTTGACCACCAGCTATGGTATGCAAACAGATGTTAGTTGAGTTCAACTCGCTCAAACGACAACCACACGCACACCCAACACACCCACAAAAACGAACATGCCAATGCATATGAAATAGTCTTCTTGTTCCGGTTCAGTCCGGTTGGTTGTACGTTGTTGGCATGCTGATGTCCTCATCACCAGTCTACAGATCGATTGAACTATGCTCCGTTCGAAGACACTTGGTTGTGCTGGTGATGCACTTGTTTTCTGTGCTGACATCTTTAATCTCACCCTCCTGGTTGCTATCTTGCGGCAAAGACCGTGCCTGTCTGACGAGATGAAATATTATGAATAAAAATACTTTTGCATGCTGGAAATTCCTAACTTGACAATACTAACAAAAGGTATTTGAATACACATATGCAATCTACCTCGGCGAAATGTCCAACATCTGATTAATTTGGCAGTTAGTTTTCCAGATATCTCTGATGGATTTCTGTTTGTTGGCTGACTATCGGCAAAATTTTCATTGATTGACTGAATGTCGGTAATGTATTCGCTGTGTCTCAGTAAATGATGATGATGATATGATGATGACGATACGTAATACCACTCATTGTAGCATGAAAGCCCGACCGCAACGGGCTCTTCATTCTGTTTGACTTTATCAAGCTATAGTAATAACCACTGATTTCCCTCAGCATGTCATTATATGAAGGAGCATAAACGGGTTTGATGGTACGATAGGCAACATTACCTATATACTGAAAAAAATATTTTCCTTAGCTACTACTGGAAACACAAGTAGATATTTTGTAATAAGTAATTTTTACATGAACATCACATGTAAAAAGAAATGTTATTTGACTAATCATTTACATTTCACTAGACACATAAGATTCACTTCATTTTGCGAAGCATTTTCTACTTCCTAAATCACATGAAAGTTAAATAAATTTCTGGTGGATATTTTCTACTGATTATGTGTTTTTTTTTCGTGCGTTCCCACGAAGTTAAGAGCCTTCCAACAACAAGCTTGAACAATTGGTCAATAATGCGAGCTATCGAACTAGGGGATGCCGCAATGAGTAGGGAGGAGAGCCCACCCTTTATCTATGAACTGTTAGTAACGGAGAGTTGGCATTCCCACACTCCCCATTAAATTTGCTACAAGCGGGTGCCGTACACAATGTGATTTCAGGTACGCGATCTCCAGCCGCATCCTCTCATTTCGCTATTGAGCAATTCTTTATAAAATGAGTAAACATGTCAACTTGACCCTCTTTTATTTGGATGCAACTATGTCCTTAATTTCAGTATAAGAAATCATGCTATTCCACACAAAAAAAAACTTTTGGTTTTTGCAAAAAAAAACTAATTTTTCAAAAGCGCGCATGTGTTTTCATATGTGTAATTTTCGAAATATCATGACATGAAAAATATTGATTATAATGAGATTGTGTTTTAAAAGATACTGTAGATGCCGGCGTCGGTGGTGTAGTGGTAAGCGTGACTGCTACTTGGCACCCCAGTGGGTCTGGGTTCACCATGTGAGGAAAAAGACCGACGGGGAAAAAACATAAAAAAGAAGATGTTGTAGATAATTAATGGACATGTGTAGAAAACAAAACACTGAAATAGAAATGTTTTTATTATTCAACATAAAATCTGAAAATGGTGAATGCGTGTTTCTTTTATGTCAATATGCCTTTGAAATCTACTCAACTCATACGAAAAATTAAAAAAAAATGCTCTAAATGGAGCAATTCCAAATAATATAAATATCATGATTTTTACATTTCAATAATATAATATGATTCTTGCAAAATTCTGTATGCAACTTTCTAAATGTTGATAATTTCTTAATGTAACCGACCTAAAATTCATGTTTTGATTTCGACATAATTTGAATTTTATGTCGACAAAAATTTTTTTTTGAAAAGTTTGAAAATATATCTTTTTCTTAAGTTAGTCATATTTTTTCAGAATTTCTTCACTACGCGGCGCTAGTGTGCACAATAGCTTCCAATTTGTTTATGCAATATCTAGGGAGTCTAATCGTTTAGGACATTTCTTTCTACAGTACACTTATCCTAGTGGCCTAGCGTTTCCGGATGGTGGTCACATATGCTCGGAATTCACTCACTACGTGGCGCTAGTGTGTATATGAGCATCAAGTTTGAGTATGGTATGCGTATCTGTTCGGGAGTTACATCTCCCTGGCTTAGCTACGGCGAAATAAATACTTCCAAACGTGAGGATTTGCTTTCCTCTCAACTACTAGGACCGATTACGACAGCGATCACAGGCGATCGTTATCGATGACGTCATCGTACGTGATCATCTGGCTGTTGGATCGATAGTTCTGTCGGCTCTAACTCTAGAAAGGTGCAGACGGGTGCTGGGGGATAATAAGTAGCAGTAAAGTATCAAGCATCAAGGGGTAACAATGGAAAATGGAGTAGGAAAATATCAAAGGACAGGATCGGAGCGAGGGGCATGGGGGTAGGAAAGGGTTTGGAAGTAAAATGGGTAGGGGAGTAGTAAGGAGCAGGGGCTAGCAAGGTGCACGAGTGTAGCAGAGCGTACAGGAATTGCAAAGGTCAGTGAAGCAGCAAGTGATAGGAAAATAGCAATGGATATGAGATAGCAAGGGACAGGGGGTGGCTGGGCCTGGCGTTTAGCTAGGAGTAATCCAGTTTAGCTAGGAGAAGGCTGTGAAGTAGCAGAAGCAAGTAGTAGAAAGGAACAAGGGGTCAAGGGCAGCTCACATCAAAGGGCAGCTAACTAGCAAAATTAGGTAGAAGTAGCAAGCACAGGAGTTAGCAAGGGGAAGGGAGATAGTAAACAGTGCCTTGGATTTTCATAACATATTCATAACAAGTGAAAATGAAATTATCCTAGTGTAATGGTGATGTTAACTTTCCCAGAATTCATGGTTACTGCTGCCACTTCTAAGTCAAATGATTTTTTTTATGCAATGAATGAAATGGGCTCTAAGAGCGGGTCAAAAATCTGCTGTCACTGCTGTTTTGATGATCAATCGGTAAGCATGATTTTGAATGCTTATACGAGCAAGAAGCAACCAGGGCCGGCGTCATCGTCCTAAAAGAATTACTGCTATTAATTTTGAGCAAGAATACTTTCTGGTGGACTGGACTGCAACTCCTTGCATATTAATTGAATTTCATTTTTGACAATTCTAAATTCATATTGTAAATGAACCTGTTTACAGAAATGAATATCAAAACATTCTGAAGAAACGAGGGTTCATTCGTCTGGTTACGTTTGTTGCCATGAGTTATCTTTGATTTTCTTATGGATCTTTTAGGTAGTCAATGTTATGTTGCATGAAAATTCACGCTTTTGAACCTAACGAGCATGACTTTTATCAAGACTGATAGTAAGGACCAGATATATAGCGAGAAATAGGAAAACTGCGGGTTAAAGGAATGGAAGGAGTCAGAGATAGCAAGCAGCTGGCCTGTTTTAAACGGAACGGCTGTCTGTGTGGGAACTTCAAATCCAATTTATTCTTATAAGACGATTGAGGAATGGGATACTTTTCAAATCTAATAAAATCTAATACCATAGTGTTTAATACCAATTATTGCTATTTTCACTTTTTCGATTAAAAAACAACTCCTTAGTGTTTTATTCATGTTGATCACACTCATTCTTCCACTCCCCAAGTAGGATTTTGCATTCTTGCATCAAATTCTGCATTTTTGTACTCCGTTTTACCTTGCTGTCGAATGCGCTGAAGTTTTCAACCTCGGAAAGCTGGTTTTTTTTTCCTCTGTTACAAAAGCAATGGGTGGTGGGATGAAAATGTTCTCCAGATTTCTTGTAAGCGGATCCAGTTCTGCTACAATCCCATCAACTGTTGCCAATTCATTTTTCAACATCTCGTTAATTTCATCGTGTGTCATTCCTGACAAACCAAACTTTCCGCCCAGCTCCTGGATTTCTGCCATAGTTTGTAAACCCTTGCTGTCAGCCTCGGATTCGTTGCCGCCCAAATTTGCGAAGTATAATGAAATCATCTCCTTCCAGCAATTCCACAAAATACTTTCCTTAACATCCTGAAAGGCCACTTCCAGCAGTCAAAACAGTCTATAAGGGTAAATTTCTTCCGAGCATCTGTAAGCGAAAGTCCGTTCTAATCGGCAAATTCCAAAATATGGTTATGGCTTCTCTTGACAGAATTCAGTTTGAAATTTTGGATGATCTCTTGGTCGAGAGGCAGCAGCAAACTTGTCACTGTTGCATTATGTGGCATATACATCAGTTTAACGTTAGAATGTTAAATGGTCGGAGGATGGTAGGGAACTTCGTTGAAAGACAGCAAATCCATTATTTTGGGCTGCGCAGAACTTCTTCAGCTCCGGTGCAAAACAATTGTCATCCAGTCCTCAAGAAGTTCGTAAGTCATTATTTATTTGGTTAACATCCATAACATCCATACAGATAACACCGAATCAACCATTTCACGCCACAATAATCGATTGGCGACTGCATCTCTCCATCCTTGGCTGCGCTCCACACTCACCAGATCATTGAGTACCTGTTCTGCCCAACTAGCCCGTTGCGCACCACCCGGATTTGAAGTGAACATCATCTTTGCAGGGTTGTTATCCGACATCCTCGCAACATGCCATATCCAGCGTATCCTTCCAGCTTTGGCTACCTTTTGAATACTTGGCTCGCCATAGAGTTAAGCGAGCTCGTGATTCATTCTCACCAAGTGCTTACAAGTCCTCTTCGAGTATGGTCCAAGTCTCATGTCCATAGTTCTCTGCCACTCTGGTTTTATAAGTGTTTTTACACGGTACGTTTGGTGCGGGGGTATTCCCTTGTTGACTTTCTCTTGTCAGATTTTATTTTACGGTTTAGCTCGCAGGGCCTGACAGCAACTCCCTACTTTCCGGAAGACCAAGGCTTACCTTCCCGATTGCTTCGAGTTCTGCGTTAGACGTTCCTCCAAAAACAGTGCTGTAGGTTCTAGTGCCAGCTTTCGCCGGGGGTAGTGTTATTTAATGGGCACGCAGAAGATAACATTTTACCTGAGCTTCCACCCCCGAGTTCATGAGTTATCCAACCCTTTTTGTTGCTCCGGTAGTGCACAGGAAGTCTATCTTTCTGCAATTTATTAATAGCTTTCAGCTCCTGTTGCGCTAGAGCAAAATAGGATGGAATAACCTTTTCATCCCCTTTGGCTCCCAGCATTGTTTTAAGATGCTTTGAAACTTAAGACCTTTCAGAGGACTTCTTGTTGAAAAGTTTAGTCTCATCGTTTAAAAGTTTGGTCTAGACAAAATTACCCGCTCATATATTTTCGTATGGTTCTTATATTTTCCTTAACCCTTCCCCAATAAAATCATAACATAATTTGTGCATGACGCCTGAGTGAATTTCGAACCTTCATGAAGGAAGGATTTCGTCACAAAAATAGGTTTGGTAAAGTGTGCAATGTCCTACCAGATAAGACTCTCGAGATATTACACATATCTCGAGTAATTCAAGATAAGGGCCAAAAAACCAATTGTAAACAATGAATTTAATCGTTGATCTCTCATGTATCACAAACCTACATTCCTCTATCAGACGCTGCGTCCAATTCAGGAGATTGTTCTGAGATTTGAAAGATATCGACGTTTAAAATAATTGTTTACAATTACCCTTTTGCCCTAATGATGCATTACTAGATATATATACTGGAAGATCACATGTACATACGGGGCGCTTAGTGAAATAATTTTGGAGTTATGTGACAACCATTGTGGAGGGCTTGGTAACTAAGACAATTTTGCCCAAAGAAAGCAATCTGAAATGCACACAAGCACCACGTAGAGAGTGAAATCAGAACTTTTATGTAACAGTTAGGCCTATTTCGTCTGCGATGTACAGACTTATTCAGTGTTGAGCACTCGGCATAGAAGGAGACTGTAAGTTGATTGAATGTATAACATTTCGTTCATCGTTTTACAGCTTTGTTTCTTGCAGCACATTAACGCTTTATTTACTTAGCTTTAATCTTTCGATTCTCGAGTTTATTCCATCCAAAAGAAGGTCACATCTGCTAAACCACAAGTCGAAAACTTTTCACGGTAAAAAAAAGTTAACTTGGCTTCACCCCTGCCGTACTCAGAAAAACTTCATTCCTATTCTAAAACGATACTTCCCAACATTTGTTTTCAAAGTGATAAATAAGCCCCCAAATGTTCCCCTGACGATTCTACACAGAATCTGTGTTTTTTCCGTTTCCAGCTCCCATCCAACCGCCAATAAAATTGCTTAAGTCTCAACCATTCCTTTTGAAGTGGGATGATTGGGCTTGCACACAAGGCGTTCGTTTCCGTTTCTCTGCTCCAATGTCCGCCTTCGGTCGATATCCCTCGTTGCGACTGTGTTGCTCCAACCACGGTGTATATTGATGTGAAGAGAAAGCCCTTTTTTAGCCACAGAGCCACCATCATCCGAACGGCAAACCCCAAAAAGACCTGTTTCTTCTACGAAGGAAAATTTTCGAATATAGTTAAGTTGTCGGAGATTAGAGACGAGATAAAAGGAAATTTAATATTTAATTTTTTCGACACTCTTGTAACTGGTTGATGTTCGCGCTTTCCCGGCAGCTGGGATAGACGCGAGGAGAGGTTTTTCATTATGTATAGCTATTTAAGATGATGGAGCGAGTGGTGAAATGGTGGTTGTTCTAACTGACTTTGACTTTTCAACGAGCGTTCGCCTGCTCGCAGCTTAATATCAGATATCAACCTAGCTAGCAGACGAATGGAATAACATGGGGTGGATAGACGTCACTGGAAGTTACTATTTCATCGACCTTACATAAAGTGGCTGAAGCCTATACAAAGGAAAGTGGTTCGTACCGAGCGAACCGAGTGGATCCTGAGTGGCATGTTTATGATTGTATTTTGTTGCAAAATAATTCTCACCAGGAAAGTAACATTTTCGTTGTGATGCGAATGGAGAGGAGAGGACGCGAATTGGATAAGCTTACGTGGACACGGTTTGAATCAGGTAAATGTATGTTGGAAACGTGAGTCGAACGTCGTTCAATAATTACAGAAACATTTAGAAGGAAACAGCTTCATTCTAATGTCTCATGAATATGAATATGTCGTATGAAGAGCAGTTACTAATTCTGTATGTGCTTTTACAACGGATGAAAATGAGGAAGAGGGTGGAGGTTAGTTTGTTTGTAAGTCTTGGATGAAGGAGGAAGGGTGTTCTAGAATTAGCTTTAGCACTAGCATTGACAATGTCGACCAAATTCGTAGGTGGTTCAAGCCCTAGTTGGTTGATCAAGTGCTATAGACATACAAAGAGAGAAATAGTTTTTTGGAAGTAATCACTGATTCTATCGATGGAAGTGATCCTAAGTAAAGGGTTTCCACAGTTAAATTGCATCACTTTCAGTCGACCTCAAAAACAAGTCTCTCGACCGATTGTCATGAAATAAAATGTATAATCTTGGTTTTGATATTTTTATTTCACTGTATTTATTTACCAAATTCAAAAGCCCGAATATTCTTCTTAATACCCCGCATAAGATTTTGCACAACGCTTAAACCGACATTTTTTCGCTTTCAACCATGATTTCAACATTTCCTGTTCTGTAGTGACAACTTTCGGATGCTTA